>JBBPDC010063203.1:0-10947 GCA_037974485.1 Hemigrammopetersius urotaenia
ATAAACACACACACACGCACGCGCGTACACACACACACACACACACACACACACACACACACACACACACAGAAACACATACATACACACACACACGCACACACAGACACACAGACACACACACACACACACACACATACACACACCACATGTACACAAATGCTTCATCCTCTTGATGATTTAACAACAAAGTTGTATCAGTTCAAAGTTCACATTTATTATTTGTTATTTTTATTAACACATTTAGGATCTGAGCCCTTAACTGCTTTGGGAAAAAAATATCTGTGAAAAGGGCTTTAAAAGTTAGCTGTGAAATGATCATGAAAGGGCTACACATTTCAGTGTATTCTCACTTGAACTGCTCAACAAGGGCTTAAGAATTAGCAGATGCTTTGAATCAAGTGTGTACAAACAGGAAAGATGCTAATCAGAAATACTATTGCGTGTGTAGCTAATTAGTTGGTGCATGCCTCTTTCCATTGTGATTAGAACTCAAGAAAACAAACCTCACTTTTTGAATGGAATGGGAACCTAGATTGGAACACACCTGTAATAAACAGTAATAAAGGTGAGCAAAATGTGTGCTGCCTTCGCTGTAGCTGAATGCAGTGTGGTGTGCTGTAGTAGTTAATGTAGGTCCTCTACATTAATAACATACTGTGGAACTGTGATAATTCTCAGTTCCTGCATCATAGATTGTAGACCTATTTTTATTCTGTCTCCTACTATCACATGATGCTAAAAAGCTAGGTGCAGGAAGTCTAGCAAGAGCTTTCTCTCAGAGTGACCTGAAATGCCACCGCATCTCTTCAAACTGGACACTGGTGGATTGATGGAAAGGAAGAGGGCCGTCTATTAGGTTGTATTCACAGGACAGCTTTTCTGAATGCAGTTTTTCTTAGACTGCTGCAGTAGGGGTTAACACTACCCAAAGCCCTCTTGCTATGCTACAGATAGCTAACTGGCTTGCTAAATTTAGCCTACAGCTTGCCTGTTATTTCTAACTTACTGAAATCTGAAGTACAGCACTGATAGCAGCTCAGTTATTCTAGCAAGTTTGATGTGTACAGGCCAAAAGTTTGTTAGTGATGTAGTTACTATTAAACTGCTTACTACTACTGCTGTTACTAACTACACTTAAATGCATTAATTTAGAACTTAATTTGGAAGTGGGACATCAGAGTTGGAGATGTCATTTTATATAATTCCAAAAATCACAAATTAGAAAGTTCTGTTCTGCTAGATAATGTTAGTCAGAAGGTACTAGTCTGATAAAATAACTACTGTTATTTACTTATTTTTAACGGAGCATAAGCTCTCGCAGCACTCGCGACACCGGAGCCACTGTCCTGAATATCGAGCTTCGGAGTTTTGGCTCCGTCAAGCGTCGAGAAACAGCTCGCAGCCAGTAGCTACTCCGCAGCCGTCAGTGTTTAAGAGAACTGCCGAAACCATATTGTTTATTTTTATTTTTAGGAAAAATAATTAAATTGTAATTAAACCAAAGAAAAAGAAAGCCTTTCCTGAACTTTGTCCGCCGAAGCTTGTTCAGCTCCACCCCTCGTTCCCCATTGTTTCCCCTTCGGATCTGCATCAATCTCATTATTAACCTTTAGCGCCCTCAGATGACGGAAATCCGTCATAGCGACGGAGAACTTTAATCCATGGCTCTCCCATTAGTGATTATCTGATTGGTCATCACAAAAAAAGTTATTTCAACTCAGCTATTTGCATGAAAACAGTTGCACAGTGAGTATAAAATGTGAGCACAAAACAGTGTGCAAAATACATCACTGTAATTGAAAACCATAGAAATAAGATGGCAGGGCCAGTGCTTACACCAGGGTCCTACGTTGCCAATGTCCAGCACAGTCTGGGGAGTTCCCTGTTTGAACTCATCTGTTTACTGCCAGGTTTTGTGAGAGTGTTTGAACAGGCAAGTAACCAAATGTGCTGGACACCCGCCCTTCAGGACCAAAGGTGAAAACCCCTGGCTTAGACGAAGGCGCCACTCAGGAGCACTCTTGAGATGTATATTAAGATTTGCCTTACAACTCTGCCAGCATTAAGAAGCACTGAAACATGTTTAGTATGGGGGCACTGACTTGGAAATCTCAGACTTCCGAATACAGTTGAGCGTCAGGTGCTCTGGTCCACCCCCCTGTGTTTTTGTGCTAAAAGCTAATAGCTGTCGATATGTCCTCTCTCTCCCACACAGATCTATGTGAATAAGCCCTGAGGGCCAACGACTGTTCTGCAGAGATCAATTAGTCAGTCAACCCAGTGTGCTCTCAAATTCACAACTAGACAAACACACACACATGCACGCACACATGCAGACTCACTAACACATCAGACAAGTGCCATGATGATTAACACGTGGGCTAAACACTGCTCATGCACCTACAGCAAAACAACTGTAGTACTTGATGGCAGACTGAGTTTCTCTGGAATAGCCTGTGACAGCTTTCTGTTTGAAAGTCTCTCTCTAAGTGTATATTTGTCCTTTTACTCATGCTTGCAGTAAACAAACCACAGTCTGTTTCAACATGCGTATAGACGTAGAAACACATACACACATGCGCACACGCACACACACACACACACACACACACACACACACACACACAAACACACAATTGAGAAAGGCACGCCCTAAAGCTGCTGGAGACCATATGAATTCACTGAAAAGGTCAGTAGAGTCTATATGTATACAGTGTAAATACCCTGATGGCCAAAGGTTAGGTTATAACATCAGTGGAGAGCATTTGTAATGTACATTCACGATGAATATCCTCCTTTTCTAGCTTGTGCCATGCCTTCATGTGAGATGTTCTGACTGTAGGAGGGGAGTGAGCTGTAAGAAATGTATGAGAGAGGAATGGAACGGAAGGTAGCAATCAAAATTAGACTGACGGATTAGAATGCCGGATTGAGGAAGAGCTTCGGGCAAAGAACCATCTTTGGTTGAGTAAGGAACCTTTCTGTGGATGGTTCTTTAAAGACTCATTTTCGTATGTGAGTGAAGATGTCATAGGCAGTTAGGACCCTGTCTTGTCAGATGTCATGACAGGTGCCACAATGTGTCACAAAGATGTTACACAAGAAACATGATGGATAAAATCTAGGAGTTCTCCCAAGACCAAGACGCACTGCTGCAAAACACGTCAATGGAATTACAGACGTATTTCAAAACTTCTGAATTTGCCAGTAAGCACCACTGGGGCCATTATCTGCAAGTAGAAGGAACTTTACTCCACCATGAACCAGACACGCACTGGAGCTCCATGCAAGATTTCCGACCATAGAGGCAGAAGTACAGTCAGAAGAATAGCCCAAGAGCCAAGGACCACATGGAAAGAGCTCCAGAAAGACTTTGAGGCAGCAGATACAATCAAAGAAAAGATACTTCACCTGAAAAACACTACGCCATCAAGGATGTTCGGGGCTGGAAGAATCACAGTGTCCGGCTGTTTCTCAACTCATTTCAGATAATTGAAGGAATGATGAAGAGGTATTGTACCAAGAGATTCTTGAAACGAACCTGCTGCTGTCGACCAGGATGATAAGGATGCGACGTGGGTGGACCTTCTAGCCGGACGATGATCCCAAACATACAGCAAAGGAATCTCTCCGGTGGTTTCAGAGAAAGAATGGCCCAGTCAGTCACCTGACTTAAATTCAATGAAACATTTATAGAAGCAACTAAAGATGAGGGTTCACAAGAGGACCGCCAGGAATCCTGAAGATTTCATGCTAAAAGAACAAGTCAAAATCACACCTGAGCATTAGGTTCTTCATACACTTTATCTATATTCATTTCTTAAGGTTGAAATATAGAAGTTTGTTCTTTACCTACACAGGCTTATGCGACATAGGCTTATTCACTTCTATAACAGAAAAACAGGAAAAACATTCATACTTTTCTCTACTTCTTCTTTTCAGTCTTTCTCATATAATCCCTTTTTGGTCTTTTTTACACCTCTCACGTCACTCCTCCCAAAAACTTTTCTGAAGTGCGCAGACACATGTGAGACAGACAGAGACAGACGCAAACAGAGAGACAGGCAGACAGGCTGGGGCGCCTGCAAGAGACCAGGACAGAAAGGCAGAGAGAAAGACACATCCATAGTAAGCGATTTGAGGAATTCTCTTGGCTGCCAACCAAGTCAGCCTCGAGTCAGCCAGGAGGAGGCCGAGGGAGGCCACTAGGAAATGAAAGTTAGGGAAATATTCAGGCAAAACAATATTGGCTGCTCTAATAGAGAGGTATGTAGGTCAGGCAACCATCAAAACAGCAGCAGAGTGTCTTGGCTGGGCCAGTGGTGGTACATGTCCTTTCGGAGCTCGAACAACAGCATCCTGCCCTTGTGCATATAATGCGCTGTCAAACACGTTAGCCTCAGGGACTAGCCATGGCGTTCGAGCCAATCAGATGTGAAGGAGAAACAGTCTGTCACTCAAAGAAGCCAAGTAATGAGGCAGCTGGCGGAGGGAGATGACAGGCCAATCAAAACAGCTTTGGGGAAGAAAACAGTGGCTGGAAATGAGAACTGAAGGAAACAGTTTAGAGCTGAACGAGGGCTTGAAGAGATAGACGGAGAGATGGAGAAAGATGTCATTCACAAATGACTTCAATCACACACATTAATTTTATGACAATCAGTAACACGTTTGACTGCGTATGTCAGGTTTAAGTCAGGTTTGAATTATATTTATCAGCCCGTCCATCACAAAATATGAACAGGTTATAAAGGGCAAAATATAGAAGGAAATAATAAACAACAAAAATACAAACGGTTTTGGTTCCTGTAGCTGATATGCAATACCTGCAAAACTCATCACCCCACCTGTTCCTGAGCAAAAACTGTACAGTGCTACTCTCAGTACTACATTATGGTCAGAAGGAACATGTGTCATGTGTTCCTTCACACTTCATTTTACTGTTAAAACATCCACTCTGTACTATTTGTCCATGTTTAAATATAAATACCTTACACTCAAGTATGTCTTTGGCTTCAACAACTTTTTTTGGGCTCCTCCCAATTTTCTCCTGCAATTTGGTTGTTCCCAATTCTTATTTAAAGCTGCTTTTTATCTTTTCATGCTTAGGCAACATCATTTGGTTCAATGGGGCTATTCTGATACAGGTGTCCATACTATCTAGCACCCTGCTGAGTAATAGGGGGATAAGGGGGCCATCCTACATATTCAGCAATACCAAAGCTGGTTATTGGAGGACTGCAGCATAGCTGTAATGTCATGGTTGCGCTTTACAGAGCAAGATTTTGACCAAGTATTTGACCTTAAGCTTAAGCTTGTCTATAATTTCATGGCCCTGGATATCAGTAAGGTCAACTTTACTCAGATATCTCAGGATGGGTCAGGACGCTCTTGCTTGGCGTAAGTTCAGAGCAAACACGTTAAGAAAAGACAGGCAGGAAGAGGGGAGTTGAGGCAGAAAATGCTCTGGATACTTGATTCTAGGTGTGACCCACACCACGGATCTCTGTCAGCTGGTTCTGATTTGTTGTTCTTCTTGAAGCTGGGAAAGTGGCGCTCCTTACTCTTTGTTCTGTCTCTTTCTTCATCATCAACTCGTTGTTCAACTCAAACTCAGAGCTGTGGAAACACACAGACCCCTGCAGTTTACTGGGTTAGAAAAACATCACAATCAGCAATTGGGAACTTGATGTGTCCCTACAAAGCATGGCTGCTGTATGTCTTCACAATGATAGATATCTTCAACTAAAGCTAATAAAGGGGCCCTCCTCCCTTTATGTCAACACAGAAATGGGAGCGACTCAGTCTCGGCTTCTGTCAAAAACAAACTTCTTATGCTATTGAGTTTCTCAAAAGCGTCCGGAACTGAACCCACAGTGTCGCTGCCCAGCGTTGGCGCAGAACCCACATCTCTCCGCCAGCCAGCCGGCGTAATGGATGAAGGGAGCCCATCCTAAAATTTACATGCTGCCAGTTTGCAGTATAGTCTGTGTGACATAGGATGTGTGAAATGCCCCAGCCAACTATGGCAAACACACGAAGAGAGAAATCAAAAACCTAGGAAATCAGTATTACAAACACACATCAGTCTGGGTGTCCACAAGAGGCCCTCATGCCTTTCTGGTCTTTCAGAGAATGAACAATGATTTCTGGGGCAAAAAAAAAAAAAAATGTCCATATTGTTTCATTTATTTCACAATCATCATATATTATGGTAATGAATCTCAAACTAAAAAGAGGCAGTTGGTGGCCTAGTGGTTAGGGCATTCGCCCTGCGACCAGAAGGTCTGGGTTCGATTCCCAAGACCACTAGACATAGCTGAGGTACCCTGAGCAAGGTACTGTCCCCACGCACTGCTCCCCGGGCGCCGTGTTCCTGGCTGCCCCCTGCTTCAGAGGCTGAATTTCATGCTGTTCACACTGTGTGCTGTGGTGTGCAGATTTGATTTGATTGGATCATTTGGATAACAAGCTGCTCTCCCATTGGTTAGACATACACCCAGGAATCTGGTGTGGGGTGATGGCCTAGTGGTAGGATACTTGCCTCTGGACCAAGAGGTAATGGGGTTGAATCCTACCTTCAGCACCCCCACTGGCTCCCAGAGCAAGACCCTCAACCCCAAGTTAAGAACCCTTCTAGGTTCAGGGTTTTCTTTTCTTTTTCTACTAAAAAGAGCCATCTGTACATTTCTACATACAAGGTCATATATATATGTTACCAGCTGGAATAACATATGGAATGTTTTTACAAGCTCTATAGCAAAAATAAAACTGTCTTGTACACCACCATCAGCTTAGCAATAATGCAATTAGAATTCCCAAGAGAAATAAAGAGAATTATCACACGGGTACTTTTTTATTGTTTTTCAACTGAACTTTAACATTTATCTCTTAGCTCCAATTATGTTTTGCCACTTGTGATTTAGTATATTCTTAATAGTTTGTGCCACTTATTATACCGATAAATATTACGGATCACCCTGCGTCTCAGCAATAAACACACATTCGTTGCATACCAAAGCTCTGTGTGCAGTGCAGCTATGTGCTGGTGTATGAATGTTCAGTGTATACTGTGAGACAGCAGCTATGGGTCATAAGGTCAAGGCAAGCAGGAAAATTCAGAGTATGTTTTCATAATGCCATGGCTTTCTTATCTAGTAATTAAGTGTAAAATAATGTACGTAGACGTGTGCATGTACTTTTTCGTATGTGTGCAGGAGAGATATACACATTCACAATATGGACAGAAGTATAGGGACGTCTGACCATTCCACCAACAATGGGACTCTATTGCATTGAATTCAAATTCTTAGACTTTAATTTGTAGTGGGTCCCCCTTTTGGAGCTAAAACAGATCCTACTTTTCTTAGTCTTTTCACAAGATTTGGAGATTTTGTGGGAATTTTTTCCATTCATTCTCTATAGCATTTATGAGATCAGGCTCTGTTGTTGGACATGAGGTCCTGGCTCACAATCTCTGTTCCAGTTCATCCCAAAGGTGCTGGATGGGGTTGAGGTCAGGACTCTGCGTGGCTGGTCAAGTTCTTCCACACTTAACTCATCCAACCATGTCTTTATGGACCTTGCATTGTGTACTGGGTCACAGTCATGCTGGAATAGAAAAAGACCTTCCCCAAACTGGGTCCACAAAGTTGGAAGCATGGCGTTATCCAAAACGTATGGGTATGCTGAAGCATTAAGATTCAGGGACCACCTGAATTCAGTAATTAAGAGGTGGTGGTGGAGACCTGTTGTTTCACTAGGGAGAAATTGAGTAGCGCTACAGAAAATCATTCACTGAACCAGAAATACAGCAAACCGATTTTTTAATTTGTTAAAACCTTGATTAGTAAAAGAATATGTTTTTGTGTTTTACACAGTGCGTCAGGTTAAGCTTGTATTTAATTGAATATTCTTTATTATATCCATTATAAAATATTAATTTATGTCTTGCTTGAAAATTAAATTATGTTCTGAAACGGAAATGCAGAGAGTTTTATTAACACTAGAGACATACCCACTCAGAAACAAGCTTCCTGGACTTAAAGCACACTATACTTCAGCTTTGAGGCTGGTGGTCAGAGACACACTATGCTGCTTCTCGAGAAGGAAACTGGAGATATTCTCCATCATGGCAAAGAGGCTTCCTAGTGACAGCTTGAGTGACGCTACACTGCAACTATGAGGATTCCAGGGCCTGCGGAAAGAGTGATGCTACAGTGTGGTAATGAGCCTTCCCGGCCTCAGAGAGGCTGAGGACTCTTTCCAGGCTACGAGGCTTCCCGGCATGGCTGCCTGAGTGAAGACACACCATAGCTAAGAGGCCTCCTAAGATGCACCTTCCCATACTGCTTAGGACTCTTTCTAGGCTATAGAGATTCCTGCGCTAGCTCTCAGAGCATACATTGCATAGCCTGCTTTTGAAATATGTTTTGTTTAGAGTCGATTATGCACTTTGTTAATGCAGTAGAACATCTTTGGGTTTGAGAATTGTATCATTATTTACCATAATTATCATTATTATACTCTTTTGAGACGATACTGCCATTTCTAACAGAATAAATGCTGCTACAGCTTGTACTGAAAGTTTGTCCTCTGAGAACCCTGTGAGGTTCTTTTGACAGTTCCAGTTGTCTCTTTGTGGTTGAATTGATAATATGGTAATGGGACTCGTGGAAGTTTCTTCTGTTAATCAAGACTGATGCATCTCATTTAAATTAGATGAGCTGACAGCTGCTTCTCAGATCCTCCACAACACGACAATCCATTGAAATGCTACTTGGGGTCTATTCACTTGAAGACCCAACAGAAAATGATCTGGAATACAGTGCCTCTGCCACTGCCCCTTTCTGACTACAGTCTCATCATCACTCCGTGCCCATAGTCAAGCTGATGGTCATTGTCCAACTGGCTGACAGTCGAGGCTTTGTTCTCCGTCTCCAGCAGTGACCCACAGCGTCAGGGTGGACGTGTATCCGTCCCCTCTGTGATATAACATGTCATAAACGCGCGCTCACAAAAACGCCTGTCCCCTCAATGTGCCTCTTGTTTCGGGCCGCTTTGGTATGCGCCCAGCTCCATGGGCATCTCCACATGCCTGAGCTCACACTTGAACAGAAAGACTCCAGAATCTTTCTGAACTGTGTGTGTGTGTGTGTGTGTGTGTGTATGTGCCGCAATTGCTTTGGGTTCTCATTATTGAAATGAATGATGGAGCCAGTGTGGACAGGACGGTTGGGGAATAGAGAGCGTGAGGTGAAGCGCGCGTTGGTGAGGGCTATGCCAGTGCTGTCATGTCCTGACCGCATTCTTTAGGATTCTTTCCCCCCACACACTCTGAATGAGTCACAGTTAAAGCTTGTAGAAAGTTCTCTGATTATCCTTTGAACTGGACTGAGATTCAGGAGTGTTTTCTACTATGACCCTTGAAAACTGTACACTTCTTGAAACCTACATACTGAGAAATAAACAGGTTCTTTGAATAACACCAGAAAAGAACGACCTTCGGTTCCGCAGAGAACCTTTCAATGGATGGTTTTTTCAAAGATGAGAGGAGTGAAGAATCCAGGAACCTCCACATAATGAGATTTAATTCCAACTGGTGTCCTGGTGGTGAGGGAGCTGCTCCTGTGATCTGAAGGTTGTGGGTCCGAATCCCAGGTGTGCTAGTGACACCACTGAGGTACAACCGAACAAAGCACTCTCCATACACACTATTCCCTGGGTGCTGCGCTCTTGGTGAATGGGTTAAACACAGAGAATAATTTCGCTCACACTGTGTGCTGTGGTGTGTTATATGACAAACGGACACTTTACACTTACATAAGACAGTGGTTATCGGTTTAGGTCCTGGATTAGTCTTGCCCTGCACATGTTGGTATTTACCCAGCTCTAACACACCTTAACTAACTAATCTGACAATTACCACGCCCTCTCAGACCTAAACCGAGTACATTACAGCACTCCAGGTACTCACAGACCAGGATCAGGAACAGCTCCTATAGCAGAGGTCTTCAACTCTGAATCTTTGATCCAGTTTCTGCTCCTGGATTTTGTAATCACTGACACACTCTGAGAATTAAAGGTGCTCGAATAATCCCTATTGGTTTCTTAAAAAATGTATGTATATTTTCACTGCTTGATAAGTATTTAAAGCCATGCAGAGTGGTTTGATGTGAAACGGTACTCAGATTTCTGTATAATGGTGGTGACAGGACAGGGGTTGCGGTGTCTACAGATTTATAACTAATATAAATGTTTGCTGTCCATAATGACAAGAACGTCTACACCTCTCCTCTGAGCTTTATATATAATATTGATGAGAGTAAAATAGTAGTAAATCTGAAAAGAACCAATATTTCCCACTTGTGGGATCAATGATGGGTTATCGTATCTTATCTTATTCTTTGGTGACTGTCTTGCCTGGGTACAGCCAAGGTGTAAACAATTCTGACTTCCCAGTTTATCTACAAAGAGGTATTTCACATTAAACCACTATGAATGACTTTGTTTGACCATATGCTACATGGTTTTGTAGAGCCCATCTAACAGACTGGCCACCTTAAAAAACATGATGGTGAAACTGCATTGAATGAATAAAGCAAAATACATGAGTTCTCTTATGATGGGGGCAGGTGGATGACATGTTAAAAGATACTTTTGGACATTTACTTTAAAACTAATGTGAGCTCCAGTATCTACAGTCACTGCATGCGAACTGTAAACTGAGCAGCAGCTGAGAGGAAGCAGAGGCCGATCATTCAGGGAGTCTGTTTCACACACTCAACACTTCAGCCTGCCAGCTAGGCTGCTCCTCCCCTTGTGCTTTACCCACCACGGCCTACTGACATGACACAGTCAACCACAGCTACCACACACACACACACACACACACACACACACACACACACACACACACACACACACACACACACACACACACAC
>JBBPDC010063224.1:0-10946 GCA_037974485.1 Hemigrammopetersius urotaenia
TGACCTACGTATGAATCACTCAAGCAGAACAAAGAGCCTCTAACTGAAGTCCTGAACCAGTGAAGAACCAGGAGCAGCTGATTCCAGATGATCAGGCCGTGATCAGTATACTGGTGGTGCTGAATGCTGAGTGGGTGGAGCTCCTTTTATTATTAGGAACACTGCAGTCTGTCGGTAAAACGTCTGTTCACATTTCTTTCTTGTAATCAACTCAGTGTGCAAAGATGAGACGATTCAACAGAAAAAATAGTATTTTGGCTCCAACAAGGTGATACGAAGTAAAACATGAAGAAATGAGGAGTGGATCAAGACAGTGCTTGCAGAGTACTGTACCTCACCTGCCACAAGAAAAAAAAAGCTTGTTCAAGCATTTTTAATTCCAGGGATCTGATATTAAAATGTATTTATTACTTTACCCACATTAGCATCAAGTATTAGCCTGATGCACACAACTTTATCGTCCCTGAAGCATCCCAAAATAGATTACGTGTAACTGATCGAGTATTTCAGTACTGTTACTATGAAATCATTCATCAGCAAATTAATTTATAGTATGTGTGTATATAGTAGTGTTTCATACCGAGTAGTTTCTGCAGCTTTTATTACATTTATTTAGACTTTATTACTGATCTCGTCTCTGTGTCTGCAGTTTCCTCTGGGATCAACAAACGTTTCTGATTTCAAAAAATACGTCTCAGAACTCATCGGGTACGATCTGACTACACTGCTTCACAAACGCCCCACCTCCACCACATCTTCGCCCGCCCGCTCGCTAGCGGTTAGACAAAAAAGAATAAGAATGACTTGAGAACACTTTGTCTCTGTGTGTGCGCGGGTGGGGTGGAGGTCACAGACCTTGTGAGTGGAGGGTGGGTTCTAGGGGCCAGTAGTTGTGCTCACTAAGGGGGTCTTGGTGGGTTAAAACACAGGAAAACGTTGAGAGTAGCTTCATACGCTTTTTCTTCCCAACTCTAGCAAAACGTTGAGAGTAGCTTCATACGCTTTTTCTTCCCAACTCTAGCAAAACGGTTCAGCTATTCATACACGTACAAACAATCCACAGTTAAAAATAAAAAGGAAAACTAAACACTTTTTGTGTTTCAGTCACGAACTTTCAGAAGAAAAAAAAAGGTCCACTGACGGCACCAAAGCCCCGAAGAGGAATGTCTGGACCAGCCGTACATTTACATCGGCAGGATTACTCTTAGTTAGTGTTTCTGTCAAAACGGTTTAATTTAAATTGTGAGAAGGTTTTTTTAATCATTTCATGCTTGTAATAAATTGTTTGCTCAATTCTGTTTAGATCACTGGTTGATACTTCATCATATTGCCTAGGCTTTGCTGAAAAATATAATTATAAAGGCTTTATATTTTAACAATGCAAAAAAAATAAATAAACAGCCAAATGCGAGTTCTAAGGATTAAAGACTATTCGAATTTTCAGTGCTTTATTGATTCCAGGAGATAATGAGGCCTTGCAGATGAACAAAGTGGGGTGATTTTCGCTTCTTCTGTTTTGGAATAACCTTTAAAAGTCTGAATCCCTTTCCTGGTTCACTTTACAGGCAATATATACGTCCCTTTTCTCTCTAACTGTCCACAGATGCTAATAATTGGGGTCCTGATTATTCAGACAGGGGGAAAAAACGACTACTAATAAGCGCATGGCGATTGGGTCCATCGAGGCTCGTCCTCCCCCCTCATGAATCTAAGCGCCGGAGTAGTCCTGGCCTGCTCTGTGTGTGTTAAAGCAGTCGCTGAAACGTTCTATTGCATTAGTCTATTAGTCTGGAAGCCACTGAGGCCTGTTTTCTTTCAGACTTCTGCCTTTGTTTATGTCAGGGAGTCGGGGTGCTCCTCTGACTTTTTCTTTGAGAAGGTAAATCAGTTTCTGCTCGGGTTGGGAGTCTATCATGAGGCTGTGATCGTCACTGAAGCCTGTTCTTTACGAATACAAGAAAATAAACCTTTGAGACGAGCATTTGTGAGCCCGTCGTAATTTGTCTGGAGGCATAAAGGTCGGGGGTGGGGAGGCAGACACTATTTATATGCGGCGTACCTAGACGGGCCTTAACAGATGTAAACAGAGCCATTCAGTGGTTTGGTGTGAAATGCGTCATTCCAGAGAAAAGTGGAGAGGCCGAATTGTTCTCAGCGGTGTTGATGGGAACCAGACGTCTGAGGAGTTTAAGGGCTCTAAAAGCTCCCTCACAAAAAGCTATAAAACGAAAAGGTTAGCAATACGCCCCCTGGCCAGAGCCAGATTACTGCAAGCACGAGGAATCCCTCTCGGTGGAAATGATGGATACATAAATAAACAAAACAGAATAGGAATAGCAAGCAAGTAAATGCAAATAAACAGAAAACACAACCACAGGAGACTGCCCCCTGTCGCTAGGGAGTGGAAGTCGCTTTGGATAAACGCATCTGCTGAATGCCGTAAATGTAAATGTAGACAGACAGTCGCAGCATCAGAAACGTCCTCCAGGATCAGACAGGTGGACTGAGTATATGGCACAATATGTGTAGCACATCATTTTCATAATATTTCTGGGGAGTCGTATTTTAAATTGACACTATCATTTATTGTTGTAGTGTCTGTGTTGTGGTAACAATCAATTTCCTCCA
Organism: Hemigrammopetersius urotaenia; assembly: GCA_037974485.1. NCBI lineage: Eukaryota > Metazoa > Chordata > Actinopteri > Characiformes > Alestidae > Hemigrammopetersius > Hemigrammopetersius urotaenia. The sequence continues at coordinate 2,629 of JBBPDC010063224.1, forward strand.
GAATCAATTACATTTTCTGACAGACAGACAGACTTGGATAGAAAGATGATATTCTACAGTATTTTTTATCCACCTCTCCTACTGACCACTGCTTTTTGTGTGTGTGTGTATATATTAGTGCTGGGCCGTTAACGCCGTTAACGCCAAGATTCCAATGAGATTAACGGCGTTAAAGAAATGAATCTATGCCCATCTCTAATATATATATATATTAGTGCTGGGCCGTTAAATATCGCCGTTAATCTATTCACACAGTTGGGAGCTGGGTCTGTACTCCACAAGCTATGATGCCTTTCCCCTCCCCCTCCCCCTCCCCCTCCCAATTTTACAATTTCTTTAAGGGTAATGTATTTACAAACAAATATGCCTGTCTTGAAATATCCATGCACATTTGGTCTATCTGTCTAGAATCATTATATAGATAGATAGACAGATATATATAGACAGAAAGACAGACAGATAGACAGATAGAGAGAATAGTGTATTTAGTGCAAAGTATATATGTAAGTTTTCTGATTCTAGACGGATATTTCAAGACACAGGCATATATAGGTTCACTGGTGGGTTTGGAGGGTTAATAAACGGGGTTTGGGTGACGAACAAAATCTAGTTGCTCTGTAGACACTCCGTCACCACCACTGAACTGAAATCAGAGTTCGTGATCTTCTCTACAATGAACCATGTCACATCAAACCCTCTCTGAAAGACGTCCAAGATTTCTGCAAAATTAAACGCCTGAAACTTTACAAAGACACGGATGGTGCTTTGATGTCACTCCGGAGAAAACTTCAGACGTCACACGCTGGTGGTGAATGGAACCAGACGTCTGGCTTGAAAGGAAATGGGTATCAAAGACTGCTTTGGTCTAAAACATTTTTCACGTCTGTTTATGGCAGGTAGGCCCTTTTTTTTTTAAGCTTTTAAATTAAACCACTTTTAATGACAGAGTCTCAACAACTGTGAGAAATCAGTGGTATCTGTGTTACTGAGTAGCTCAGAGTAAATAAAGTCATTGAGAGAACGACTGTTCTGAAGAAACAAGAGTCAGAATTGTTCACAGTGGTGTTGATAGGAACCAGACGTCTGAAGAGCTTAAAAGCTCCCGCACAGAAAGTTACTGTATGACTAATAAGAAACAGAATCGACTAAGACTAAATGTACGAGGAATCTGTCTTTGTGAAATTGATGAATACATGAATAAATAATAATTCATAAATTTCAAATTAAATAAAAAGTACAGGTCTCTGAGACACGGTTTAACAATACCTTTGCAACATATATTAGGCCTAAAACATATCCTTAAACTATATTAATGGTGGAGGGATACATGCAGGCCACTGTGAGGCAAAATAGAGACACATGGAGCTTCACTGGTGGGTTTGGAGAGAAACCGAAATGACTCATTTGCATTGGAGACGTGACTCCTGGCTCCATTCACCACCACTGTAAAGTAATCAGAGTCTACACATTTCCCTGCAACGCACTCTGAATGAAAGTTTCTGCATGATTCAAAGGTTAAAAAAATAAAAAGTCATTCAGAGTGCTTGGATTTGAAATGTGTCAACCCAGAGAGCCAGACTTGTTCATAGTGGCGGTGAATGGAACCAGACGTCTAGAGAATTTAATGGCACTGAAAGCTCCTCACAGACAGCGACTGTATGAGATGGTTAGGAATGTGCCGCCTGATTCCTGAGACGGCTGAATAGCGTTTTTAGAAGGTTTTAAAGGCTATTCAAGGTGGAGGTGTACAGGAGGCAGGGCATTGTGATGCAAAAATATTCCAAAGAATTTTTGTTTTATTTAGTTTTATTGTCATTATTGTATATACACACATGACTTTATCATAACTGACCTGAGTTGAGTCTTGAAGTCTGTTTATAAGTCTGCTGTGTTTAGCTCTACAAGACTTACATCAGACTCTCTCTCGGACGCACATTTTTGAGGTAACTTGACCATCGGCTCTCTCTCTACCCATACATTACGGAGGTGACTCGACCACACGAACCGTATTTTGAAACGATCAATACTCAGCACCTGATCAGCCAATCAAAAATCTGCATCTGCAATCATACAAAGTGACTCCCAAGTCGAACCACACTGAATGCATCATATATTGATATCAATCAACATATGATGCAGAGGACGTTTTGTTTTTTGAACATGCCAATTTTAACCAAATCATATTATTCTTATTATTATTTAACTCAAGAACAAAAATGGGACTGCTTCCACAATCACATAAATGAAATTAGTCAAACCACACTGAATGACCAATATATAATACAGGCATTGTGGAAATCAGTCATATCCGTGTTACTTATTCAGAAGGGCTTGATGTGAAGCGCTCTATTCTAGAGAAACGTACTGAGGCAGACTTGTTCACAGACTTGTTGTGTTGATGGGAACCAGACGCCAGAAGAGTTTAATGCCTCTAAAAGCTCCATCACAGAAAGCTATTTCATAAAATGGGTCCTAATACACTGCCTGAGCAGAATAACAATCATTTTATTATCAAGTAATACTGCATGTATGAGGATGCAGTATGCATGTATGAGAATTCATGCACATAATTAAGTAAAAATAGTATACAAATAAATACAGACACTACCAGAGGAGGTCTAGTGAGTATATATAATTGTAAATGTGCAATATATAAAGGGTTTATTCACATAATAGATCAGACATGGGCAAACTACGGCCTGTTGGGCTTTTTAATCCGGCCCGCTGAACTCGTCCATGTTATATTATTTATTATAAAGACGCCTCAATCATTTTACTAGCTGTAATTCCCATCTTTCCCAGCAGATGGCGCACCCTGAAGATATTAACCCTTGAGTGTAATGCCTTACGGTTACTCTCTACTTCATTTTGTCGCTTTGTACTTTCAGCCCATCAGTAAAAATGAGCGGACCGAAGAAAAGAAAAGTAGACAGCGAGTGCTGAGTATTCAATAGAGTGAAGAGTAAAGAGTTTTCACTGATCAACGGCTGTATGTCTGATATGCCATTACTACTGTAATACTACGTTATTAAATTAATACATTTGTAAAACAAATCAAACTAAGCACAATGGTGTTTTGCTGCCTGTTAAAGGCCAAATCTTTTCATGTAATGGTTTTTACATTTTATTTACATTAGTTCACACAAACACACCATTCTCCTATTCTGGTCCGGCCCCTCTGTCAAAATTTAGAAACCATTGTGGCCCGCGAGTCAAAAAGTTTGCAAACCCCTGTAATAGATGCACAGAACTATATTTGTGAACTAGTGCCAGTGTCCAAGGGTCTGCAAGATAAACACAGGCTTATAAAAATAAATGCTCAGGGTGTCTGACGCCAGAGGATTAAAACATATCTTTAAATATGTATTCGTGGTGCAGGGGAAACATGCAGGGCGCTGTGAGGCAAAACACTACCAAAGAAATCCCTTATCTTCCAGATTTGTCATTTGAACAATATTATATAGAAGCACTCAGAACTTCACTTGTGGGTCTGCAAAGTAAATCAAATGTGAATATTTGCACTGAAGAAACCTTCACAATGAAGCGCTTCACCTCAAACCCACTCGGAAAGAATTTCTCAAGATTTCCACAAAATTAAACACTTCAAATGTAAACAGAGTCCTTTAAAGTGCTCTGAGGTCAAATGCATCATTCCAGAGAAAACTGGGAGGCAGAATCGCTCGCAGGGGTCTTGATGGGAACCAGACGTCTGAGGAGTCTAATGCCTCTAAAAGCTCCCTCACAGAAAGCTTTTACACGAAACGGGCAGGAATACGTGGCCTGACCAGAATCACAATCACTTTATTGGCCAAGTAAGACTCGGGGAGCAAGAAATCTGCCTTGTGCAAAATAATACAGAATATAAATAGAAAGTAAAACACAAATACAAAAACAACAGCGCCGCTATGTTCACAACTTTCAGTTATTTAAATGGTAAATGCAAATTAAAATTGTGGGGTATACGGAGTGCACAATATGTAGATGAATATGTAAACTGGTGCAGATGTGCAAGATGATTGCTATGTTAACTGAGAGCAAAGTGGGCCTGCTGCTACAGGCTATAGTTCTGAGGAGGCTCCTAATCGTTATTGTGATATCTGTCTCTGCACACCCGGTATCGCGCAATATGCAATCCCAGTGTTTCTGCCCAATCACAGCTCTAGGTGAGTTACTGGCTGTTCTGATGAATCGACGTCTTCATGTAATCCAACAAAAGTCTAATTATTACCCACTAAAAGGTGTTGACAGATCGATGCAGGAATGGGCAGAGCTTTGTGCTGCAGCCAAAATAAGGAGGTATATTTAAATGTGTCAGTTTTGTGACATCACAAAAACTATGATTTGAGATTTTGTAGCTCTTGTTCCATATATGGACTGTTTGGATGGGTGGGAGCAAATGTTCCATTTGAAACAATATTTACAGACTTTTAAAGCATTTTAATACCAGAAAGGTGATTAAATGAGTCCTTTAAAATCGCAATATGTAGCAATAAAATTGCAATACTGACATTCTGTCCATATCATGCAACTCTAGCCGTAAAATATATCTATGATGAAGGGGCACATTTTGTCCATAGAAAAGCAAAGAAAAGCGCTTTTTTTTAGGTTTTTCCAACACGTTACCATTCTCTGCATTGCATATAAAACCTGAAAGGCTTCAGTGGTCCTTTGAGATACATACAAAAGAACTACACTTGCACTGTAGGCACTCTATCACAAACTCTGTACAGAAATCGTTGTTACATTTTTCCACAAAGCACCATTTCACACCAAATCCACTCTGAATGACTGTTTGTGCCTCTGTGAATTAATTACGATGCAACTGTGGAACAAATCTCGGGAATCCCCCCCTTTAAAGGGAAATTCCACATATTTCTCGCGAAATAGTCTGTGTAATTAAACGGTTAAGTGTAAACAAAGTTGTTCGGAGTGGTTTGATTTGAAACGGCACATTCTGGAGGGTCTTAGCGAGTCACGATTGGCCGCAGTGGTGGTGATAGGAACCAGATGTCTGAAGTGTTTAATCCTTCTAAAAGCTCCCTCACAGAAAGCCGTTATATGAAACAGTGATGGATACGCTGCCCGAGACACTCTTTTACCAGTTTTCCCAGAAACGTTTTGACCTAAAACACACTCTTAAAATACGTTCGTGGTGGGGAGACACAAGGCAGGTCATTGTACTGCAAAACAGCCCACAAAGACTTTTTTCCTCCAGACTTTCCACTGTTTTACCATCATCCACATTCCATGTAAACACGCAGAAGACGCGTAGGAGCACTGGTGGGTTTGGAGAGTAAATAAAACGGCTATATCTGTGTTGGAAAGACAACTTCTGGTTCCATTCACCACCACTGTAAAGACATCTGAGTCTACAAGCTCCTCCACAACGAACCATTTCACACCAAACACCACTCTGACACTTTGTTTACATCCTACCACTAAATAATAAGGGAAGTGTGAAAAATCTGAGGAATTCCACAATAAAAGTGTATTTGCAGCAATTGGTTCTAACACATGGTTCTGTGACTGGGGTTCAGAAACCACATAAAAGGAGAATCACGCTACTTTTTCAAAATTTCAGCAAAATTCAACCACTGAGATATTTTAGAGTGGATCTGGTGTGAAATGGTTAATGGTGAAGGAAGTTACAGACTCAGATTTATCTCAGTGGTGGCGAACGTAACCAGGCACCAATGTCTCCAACACAAATATAAGTGTTTTATTTACAATCAACTTGGGCCACACAATATCATCTGTAAATTGTTATCGTAATATCAATCTTTGCAAAAGGCTGCAATATGTAAACGAGCCTCTGACCAATCACAGTGTTCCTGACAGGGTGACCAATCACAGCTCCAGGTACTGGGTGTTCTTAAGAATCTAGGTCTTCATGTAATCCAATAAAAGTCTTCACATTTTAATCTCTAACTGTTAAAGGTGTTGGTGAATCAGTGCATGAATGAGTGGGGCTAAACTGCTGTGGCCTGAATAGGGAGACTTATTTAAGTGTTGGTTCTGTGACATCACATAAACTGATTTGAAAATGGCATTTTTTAAGTCCAAGTTCTATTTTGCCTTTCTCTGGGGACTATTTACCTCTCTTTGGGGACTATATGACTTCTCGTTGGGGACAATTAGCTTCTAAGCATCCTTAACCATCCTTAAAGCCCTACCTCAGACACTCGGAGAGGTCCTGGCAACCCTTTTTGGAGTAATAACTTTTCTGAGAGAGGGGGGGATTAGGACTCTGGACATCTGGTTCCCATCACCACAGCTGGGACCGATTTCTGCCTCTTTAAGGTTCTCTATAATGACGCATTTCGCTCCGAACCGAGCCTCGGAGCCTTTGTTTAGGGCTGGAGAGTTTTATAGCAGAGAAATTAAGCGTAATCCCCCTTTAAGCGGAAGAAAAAGATCCGAACTCCCCGACTGGGGGTGGTTTTGGTAACGTAATTTTCCGTTCCACCTTAAATTCGGGCGTCATTCGGTCTGTTTATGGTGGAAAAGATAAAAATAACCGAGTTAGGAGCTGAAATAGCGGCTGTAGCCGGGGGAGGTGTGTAGGCCCCGGCCGGGGGTCTCCCTCGTCCCCTAACTGGGGAGAACCTGGGCTGTTTGGGTCGGAACCGGGGGCTCACCTGGTCTCCGTGGGTTCTGAAGGGGCCAGCGTTCGGCACCGCGGTCTTCTTCAACAAACGGCACTTGGAAATGTCTGCTTTGGGGTTCTTGACCGGTTTGTTGTAGTCCTCCTCCCTGAAGTGGTCTCCACATACCCGGACGTTGTAGAGCTTCTCGAACGGCGTGTTCAGGTCGATCTGCAGGACCACTAGCCAACGCTTCAGGGTCTCCAGCTCCTGCACCGGCAGTCTGAAGAACCGCAGCGGCCTGTACTTCTTCCATTTGTTGTTACAATGCGGGAAGGCACAGTTCACCACCATTTTTATCTCTCTTCTAGACCTTCTCCTTCTCCTCCTCTGGAGGACCAGACCTCAACTTTCACACCACAGGGGGAGGGGCCTGAGCCACATGACGTAAGAATGTCACGCCCACCAGAGACGCATGGTAGGCGGGACTAAAAAAAAAGAAAACTTTTATTATTATGGGCCTGCCAACTAGAATGAATAGAACCACTAGGCAAAGGACTGGGACTAGGTAAAAGGACTGGGACTAGGTAAAAAGACTAGGAAAAAGGACTACGTCACATCTAGGTACAAGGACTGGGAAGAGTACTAGGTAACAATATTGTAAAAAGACTAGGACTATATAACAGCTAGGTAAATAGGCTAGGACTAGATAAAAGGACTAGGTCTAGGTAACGAATAGGTAAACAAACTAAGACTAAGTAACGACTAGGTAAAAGTAACGACTAGGAACAGTAACCGTTTACCACCATTTTTATCTCTACTACCAGCTGCACCAGACTTTGTTCTCTGGAGGACCAGACCTCAACGCTCACACCACAGGGGGCGGGGTTGGTTCGCATGATGAAAACCAAACCACGCCCACAAGAGCTGCATTGTAGGCGGAGCTAAGAAAAAGCACTATGTGACCAAAGGATTGGGCCATACCTCTTAATTCTTTATAATTTTGTAGCCATAGCGATTAACAATAAGAACAGATAACCCTTTATTAGTCCCACAGGTGGGATATTTCACCATTTCAAAATTAGTAAATTATAGTTTTCTTAATAATTTAGCACTAACATATTTGGAGGATATTCGCGGTTTCTGTGAGTGTGTGTGTGTGTGGGGGGGAGGTTACACAAACAATTATTAGTGAACGACTGAGGCCGCGAACTCTGAACCATGAATCCATGAATATAGGCACTCACTGGTGTGTACTCAGTTGTTTGGTAGCAGAAGACATTGGCAAAAACAGTAATATTGCAGCCCCTATATGAGGACACCTCCAAGTTTCAGGACAGTGTGAGGACCAGAGGAGAATTCTAAGTTCTAAAATCTTTATATAATAGCAGTGCAAGAAGAAAGATCCAGCATCAGATTCCTCCGGGATCAATAGTTTTCTGATTCTGATCAGGAGAAGGGTTGCTCTCCGAACAGATGAGTCTTCAGGGGGTTTATGAAGATAGGGAGAGGGATTCGGCTGCTCTGCTGGCCATTGGAAGCTTGTTCCACCAGCGGTGAACCAAAATGGGACCAGTCTGAAGATCAATATGAATGCCAAAGCAGACCAAAACTTTCCAGACAACTCCATCCGTCCAACTCTGTGGACCCAGTTTGATGAAGAACCTTTTCTATTCCAGCAGGACTGTGTCCCAGAGCACAGAGCAGCTCCATAAAGACATGCTGGAGGAGTTC
>JBBPDC010063244.1:0-10945 GCA_037974485.1 Hemigrammopetersius urotaenia
AAAAATATCTAAATTTGTAATGTACTTTTTCACCATCCTTCTCAATCACAAATGGCACCATTTCTGTAGAATCACCCTCATAGCCTTTGTGGCTGTTAGTGTGCAAAAATAATAACAGTTTTATTGTTGTAAAACAATTTTTACAACAATTTGCCTTATACTGCCTTTGCTGGCTCTGCAAGATGTACTGAGTAAAGTGGCACAATTAAAAGCCTGTGGCACTGAGTGTACAGGAAAATTAACCAGAATAACATAGGAGGGACTTGATATACCTGACAATCTAGGGATGAATTAAATGTGTCTAAGCAGAGAAATCACCAACTGAGGAAACTGACTTGGCCATCTCTCTGTCATCATTGTAATTGAACAGTGAAATTAAGTTAACACATTTTGTTCTCAGGTGGATGAAACAAATTTTGGGAGGCAAAATGCCACTCTAGGTCTTCTTGAATTCTGAGATACGTGGCTGACTGTGAATACGATCAGCAGCTTAACCAGTGGGTTTCTGTCAGATGGTGAACAACTGCAGCACTTTGAGGACTGTCACGGCTTGGCCAGTGGCCAGTAGGGGCCACTGTTTTGTGTTGGGTTTTTGTGACTTTTATTTTTACATTCTGTTCTGTTTTCTTGCCTGTTTCCTAGTCCCACCTGTTTTGCGTTTGTTCCCTGATTTCTGTGGGTATTTAGGTTCTGCTTGTATAGCACAGAATTATCTGTCCATCGCCTCAGTTAGTCTTATTATTGCTTTACCTTGTTCACGTTTCATGTTCCTGTTTCTGGTGCGCCACTCCTTATTTTATTAACAGATTAAGAATTTTATATAACAATGAAATGTGCATATAATTAATTGCATTCATATAGTGTATATATAAATCATATTTTTTGTATATCCCTAGTAGGAAACAACAATAAAACTTTGCTGTCTCTTAATACAAGAACCACTGAAAAAACAGTTACAGTCAAATTGATTATACTGACTCTGCTGTGTTCCAAAGAATACAATCAAAACATACAATTATGACAAACACGGATGCACAAAAGGCTGTAAATGTGGTCTTTAATGGTGAATTTACATGAACAAGTATTTTATCATCTTTATTGGCTTACAAAGCTCATACGTTCATGACAGTCAAATGATGATAAATTATGTTTACATCTTAATGATTTAATTGTGCAGAAAACTGCAAAATCATCCTACCTTTTTGCAAGCCGCAAATGATATTTTAAATCAGTGCTGCTGCAGCAACTTGAAGTTTGTCGTCACTAGGTGGCAGCAGAAATACAGGCATGCAGCTCATACAGAAACAACGAGGCAAAATCTGTTTTTATATCATATTTATTATCATCTGAGAGACAGGACAGGAACCCAGCAAGTTCGAGATATATTACTTGATCACTCAAAGCCTTCTGCGCCTGTTGGGTCAATTACATAGCAATAGATCCACTGTTTAAGTAGAAAGTCACCTCCTTTTTTGAGGCTTATGCCTGTGCATCAGCGTCTCGTATGCCTGCTGGATTTGAATGAACATCCGTTCTGCCTCATCTTGCTGCTTGGGGTTGTGGTCTGGGTGCCATAATTTTACAAGCTCCCTGTAGCTCTGGGTGATCTCCTCCGCTGTGGCTCCATCAGAAACTGACAGCACCTGGAACAATGCAGACACCTTCATATAATATACTGTACCAGTCATGAAAAACTTCAGACCCATGGTTTAAATTTAGAATTGTATGGAGCAAACGTCAAACATTCTTAATAAAGGAATGAACTGAAGCACTGTTTTGTATGATTGATTGAAGTTTGTGCCTTTAATTTCATGACCTGACTGGACATAAGTACTGTATTGTGCATATGTCAGAAACCACCCTTTCATTTATTTAGTCAGAATGGCCAATAAGTACAAGTTATTCAATTTATTTTTAGTCCAAAGTTCAGTTATAATTTTACTCCAAAGTTCAGTCATAAAAGCTGTCCACATTTCCTGCCTCTCACTATACAAGCCAATCCAAATGACAAAATGAATCTCATCAGTCTATATTATACGATAACTTTGTTGGTCCACTTAGTATATATACTAAGCATATGATCAGCTATATTTACCATGTAACTGCATTTTGTACTTGACTAAATGCATGCTCAAAAATATCAATAGCTTACGGCGTGTTTGTTTCAGTATGAGAAGCCTGGCTCAGTGTTTTAGAATATAGTGTTTCTAAAACTTTTATTAACCAGTGACCCATGAAAAAAGTTCCAGGGACAGTTCTAAATCCTCCAACATCAGACAAATACACCATTAGACAAATATGTCAATCAGCCATACATGGAAACCACTGAAGAAAACAAGAAAACATCACTGCAATAAATTAGACAGCAAGTGAACGATCAGTTCTGTGGGAGTGGGCAGAAGTGGGCAAAAAATAGATCCCCTAGGATTTCTTGAACACTGAGAGCCATGGTCCGTACCACAGCTAGCTTAACGCCATGCATAATGAAGCCCTCTGGCTTTCCTTTGGGATTTAAAACATCACCCTTGTTACTATCACTTTGATCAGTGTTGGTTGAAAATAGCCCAAAAAGTGCAGTCAGTTTTAGGGTATTTTGTGCTTTTTATCCTGCATGTTTAAGCAGCGTACGGTACTGCATGCACACCTTTATAGCATCGAATTAGAATCAGATGCATGTTAGATATCTTTTTCCCCTGATGTTTCAAATTAGTTTTCCCCTATATCTCCCTTGAACCTCACTGAGGGTGAGAAATGTATGAGTCTCGGAAATCTTGTTCAGCACTGTAAAAAGCTGCTAGAACTTGACTGACAGGACATTCAGTCATATTCATTCAAGCTCACCTCCATGGCATCTCGCTCTCTTTTTGTGTACTCATTCAGAAGTATTTCCAAAACCTTCTTCCAGCTCACTTCATAGTAACTGCCTCCTGTAAGAGTACACAAGATCTGGTACGGCAACAGCAGAAAGAACTCCAGAGCCCCTCTGAGCCAGGGAAAGAACCAAAACATGTCGAGGATCGCTGCCACACAATCTGAGATGTAGTACAATGTGGCTGTGGTGTTGTGAAAAATACTGTATCCCAGAGGAGCTGAGAAAGCCAGCACAGCCAGACTCAGGCGATACAGACGAGGCCCTAGAGAACAGCAATAAAAACACATTGGCAGGGGCATCAGCTATGACATAATGGCATTGCTGAACAATTTTAGAACATAAACTCCTGCAAGGAGATATTAGACATGCAGTAAGAGACTTGGAGATTAATAACATAAAATACACTACAAAAGTGTAAAAAGACTGTTCAATGACTTATGTTCTGATATACAATTGTAAACTATGATTACAATTTTAATTAACCCAGTGTAGATTCAAATACCAAAAAAACAAAAACTTTTAAAACATCTTTTGGTGTTTATTAATCTTTATCTGTCTTTTAAAACCGTCCATCCATCCATCCATTCCAAACTACTGACATGTAGTGGAGCATTTATGTTGAACAGACCCAGTGGCTCTGGTGGTCTTCCTGCAGGTCGGGGGGTTTTGAAACGCTTGTGCTGTGCTGCTGTGACGCTGGCTGCTATGCTGATGGGCAGAGGGGAGAGTTTGCTGCCATGGAATATGGATGAGGTTATGATACATGTAGTGAGGGTCTTCTGGAGGTCAGAAGTCTGCTGGCCAGCACAGGAAACCAGATGGACACCTGCCCCCACACTCAGCGGGAGCACAATTAGGTAAAAGAAGCTCAGAGAGTTGAGACTGATAAGAGCCACTGAGCCAAAGTAGATGCCCACACAAATCTGTCCAGCAAACCGAACCAAGCCCACTGAAGGGGCAGAGGGATGTTTGACTCCTTCTGCTTCCTTGTTGGCCTCACTGACATAGGCTGGGATGCGGAAGAACTCTCGCATCCAACCGACCCCGAAGCCGCCCAGAGTGAGCATCCACAGTAGAGCATGGCTGTCCCTCCGCAGGTACAGATGGTGAAGACCCAAAGGGCCTCCCACTGCCCACAGCGCATAGGCTACTATTAGTTTAGCCATTCCCACATGCTTTGAGTCTAGCTCAGCAAAACACTTCTCCACATCCGAGAGAGATTATCTGCACACAAACAAGTTACAGAATTACGGAGTGCAACAAAAAATCAATGTCATGCACTGTCCTCCATATCCTCACATTTTACCCACTTTGCCTAAGAAATAAATCAGCAGATGATTCCATCACAGGATTTTACTTGAGGCTGAATTACATGCATGTCATTCATAAAAAAGTATTTTTTTTTGCTGGAAAATGTGGTTATACACATCTCAGTATAAGAATCATCTCTGTTCTTCGTGTAAATGTATTAGGAATTCCTCACAGTGCTGGACTTAGAATGCTTTTTTTTTTGGAGATTTAACATTAAGTTTCAGTAACATGGTAAAACATGGTAAATAATTGGAGTATCTTATATTCTGTGCTTCAGTCATATTCTGTGCTTCAGTCAGTCACTTTTTTGGGAAAAAAAACAGTCATCCATTAAATGCATATTAGGACTAATGACACATGAGGGAATACTAAAAAAGTAGCACTACAACATTACATTCTATTAAAAAAGCACATTTAAAATGACAATATCATAGAGATACAGACTAATTTTAGTATTTACAAAAGTGATTACTTCCACATAAGCCCAAACAATAAAATATGATCACAACTGTCTTACCTGTCACCGGAGCAGTAACTGAGAGCAATGTTCTAAAATGTCCTGGTTCAGCCCCAGTGGCAGGAACATAAAAGCAAAATGTAGTATGCATCACTATATCAAAGTCGTGTACCTCATACTCCAAATAGAAAAACATGAAATACAGTAAAAGGTTTGTGTATTCCTTACTAATAACTCCTGTTCTCAGGTAAAGAAAAGCTTCCGTACTGCCGGCCCTTCGGACTTTGGACTTTTGAAGACGACACTGATATGCTGGCATCATCGTAATATTAACTTTACTGACCTTTCACCTGATCAATCATTCATTGTTGGCTAGGCTGAATCTCTAACCCTTTGATCAGGTCTTGTCCTACGTTAATATTTGGGCTGTAGGTTTTAGTAATGAACTACGTGTAATAAAAACCTACAGTCCTAATATTAATCTAGGATCAGGCCTCATCCTACATTAGGACTATAGATTTTTTATGAACATTTCATTATGTATGGTAGTGTTTTCTTCACATAATTGTTCATCTCAAACAGTGAGGGTAAAACATTTAGCTGAGTCTGTAAACGTGCCTTTGTGCAGATAATGGCATCTGCTGGCAGGCAAACAAAAAGATCAGATCCTCCTATAAAAGCAGTTTATCACCATACTTAGAAGCAGTAAAATTCACAATAGCACCGGCCCACAAGACACCACTGACTGAAACCCTTCAGTACATTGTTGATGTTGCCCAAGGCCACACGTGTTAATAGCACTACACACTGTAGGGATGACTGAGAGTGTGATGCTAAGTTCTTTTTGTGGTCTCAGAGAGGATTTCAGAGTGTGCAGTGCCTGTTTTCATGTGCATCATAAGGACTCTGCACAGTATTGTTCCCTGTATGATTCTGAATCTGCTATACTACAATTATTTTAATATAGGACTAAAATGTTTGGCTGTCCTCTGTACTACACTTAAAACATGGAGTGATCGAGCTTTTGAAGTAATGGAATGATCTCTCTCTCTCTCTGCTTTCATCTAGCGAAAAGCAAGCTTTTGGTTAGGCATCTGTTGCTGCTGTTCTGTTTCCAGCTGTTTTCATTTCTGTTCTTGTTATGTACTTTTAGTTAGTTTGATTTTTGCTGCTTTGTTGTACTTTTTTCTTTTTTTCATCGTTTGTACAGCACATTGTGACACCCTATCTGTGAAAGGCACAGCATGAACTTTACCGACTTCACTTTATACCATTTTTAGGAAATCCAAAGACTAAAGTAAAGTAAAGCAAAGTGGCCCTTTATTGTCACGTGTGCACACACCACAGCACTGCACACAGTGTGAACAATGTGAAATTCTTTCATTCCTTAAAATTTAATCCATTGGCCAAATTAAGCAGTGGGGCTTAAAAGGTTTGAAAATATAGACACTAAAATAACATTAAAAACACAAAAGATATGAATGACTCTGAGGAAAAAAAAGGTCTAAACATTTGGAGGTCTAAACATCATGTGATAGGATTCAGTTGAAAGGTTGGAACATTTATTTGGGCATTGAACTGATTGATTGACTTGCATCTGTTTTGATGTTTAGTTAATATAATCAAATATAAAAAGTAAAATATAGCCACATTAAACAACCCTGTGCATTACTTGAACATGTCTCAACACCTAGTACTACGATAGACTATGGCTGTCCAATCAGAAGCCTGGCCACGTCCTTTGTTTTGCATAGTGCACGCCCATCTTTATCCAGACGGGTTAGCCCCGCCCCTACCCAACCCCCCATCCAATCGGAGACCTCCCCCCAGAGAAGCTATGAGGGGCTCATATCAACATGTTTGCTGTTAGTGGTTCCTAGACTTTTAGTCTGCACCGTGCACGTTATTGTATTTTAAGGTGCAGAAATATATTTGATGTGTAACTTCGAGTAGTGTCGAGTACAGGCTCCACGTTTTCTGGGCTGTTGAAACTCAGTAGCCAGCGTTGGTGTTGAGGAGAAACTGGAGAGAGACCCAACTTCTGGTGGATCCAGAGAGAGACCCAGCCTCTGCCCGGGGGTCTCTGCTTCCTGTGGTCTCTGAGTGAATATAACAGGTTCACAGACCGCCTGTGCCTCAAGACATGGTTTTGAAGGATGGAAACAGACGACGTGTCGCTTAGAGAACAGCTCTTCCATGATCGTGTCCGAGAGATCCTAGTAAGTTTACCCTCCTGTCCAGTTTCAAAACTTCTGTTTACCCTGATATCATGTAACCGAGGGCTTGTGAGAGGCTCCCCAGAAGGATGCCTAGGTTGTTTGCTGGTCTATCTGAAAAAAGTGGTGTTTCAGTGAAAAACTTAAGGTACCAAAACACCCAGCGCACACTGGTATAGGGTAGGAACATTCCAATGTTCTGCTCTTCTGTTTCTGAAATTATTTTTATCATTATTGCAGAGAATTATTTTGCATTGTGGTGAATTTATTAAGAAAAAGGATCCCTACACAGGGACGTCATCCCACCCTGTTTAGTGGTGGTTATTGTGGATACTCTTTGAATTTATTTAGCCTTTTTATTTTATTTTATTTTTTTTTGTAATGAGACTTAATTAACCTTTTTGGCATGTAAGCACATAGAGCAGGGGTTCAGTCCTCCAGTCCTGAAGGGTTGGGGTGATTTTTCCACTCAAACACACCTGGTTCAGCTCACCTGTTTATAAAGTGGGGGGAAGTAACATATTGTGCTGAACATCAGCCCTCCAAGCCAGATTTTGGCCTCCCTGGACTAGATGAATGATTCTCTTCTTGTTTAAACACTTCATGTTGTTTGTACATATACAGTTTTTGCCTTTGTCATTATAATGGATGGATAATGAAATGAACATTTAAGGCTTGTAAATATCTTGAACCTTCTGATATTACAAATTGGTTTATTACTTGTCACTGGACAACGCAAACTGAACTTCAGCACAGAGGAACCTTACAACGAGGCACTGATGCTGACCTTTACACCTGCAGAACATGCTTCTCACACTCAGCAACTTTTAGTGCGCTGCACGCTACTCAGAATTAAGAATTAACCAGTACCTTAATGTGCAACAAAATTCATTACCTTTTGAAGGTTTTTGGTGACGTCATGTTTAAAATGACATAGCAAATCTCTTAGTGGGTCATTTTGTTTGTACATCGTAGGGTAAGGTTCAGGTTTAGAGTTAGATTCAAGATTCTTGTATGTAGTGAACTGTGCCCTGAAATATCTGGGCTATATAATTACAAAAAATAAAGAGAAAATAAAACAACTAAGTAGTAAAAAATACATATTCAAATAAACATTACAAGTGAATAAGATACGAATTGTGCAGATGTATGTACTAGTTGCTGTTGCTGTATGTAGATATAAGTAACAGATGGCAAGTTAAATACAACTAGGTAGAGATTGTGCTATTAATATTACCTGTTGCAGCAGGAGGGGAGGTGCCTAAATAAAATCCCCCACAGATGATAACCTGTTTCCTTCCTGTCCAGTTGTCCATTCTAAACTATAACTATACTGTGGTTATGCAAAGCTGAATGAAGCTGTTTGTTTTGCTCGCCCTCTGAGCATGTCAACAACATTACTCTGCACAGATTTCAGAGGCCTTGAAATCTTCATAGACTATTGATGAATTATATGTACCTATGACAAAGCAGCTAGAGGATATAGCTGAATTGCTGTTTTCTGATAGCCTTAAGTGAATTTCACGTATTTGAGGGTTCAGTGTACTAAGGCTACTTAGAGATGCAAATCAGTTACATTCTGTGTCACGTATAAACTTGGTGCATGAGCCTAAATGCAGTTTACGGGCCGCATGCATAGAAGCATGCAAAATATATTTCTCTCCCATACATAAAATTGTGGGGAATTGTGCGGAAAAATGGGTAAAAAAAAAAAGTGTGGCAGTCGATATTCCAAATAATGGCCACGTTATAAGGAAATTGTTGGCTGATGCTGATATTTTATGCAAATGTAAATGAGAAATAATGTGCAAATGGGTACAAAATACTGCTTGTATTAGCAATTGAGCAAATATAAGGTTATTCTGTACCGTTGCAAATGCAGAATTATGCATAAAAGGCAGACTTTTCAGTGTAGTAGCCCAGTACAATAAAAACATCAAAAATTGTCTTGAAGTGTGAGCCACATCTAAACATCGGACCTTTAACAAAGGAATCCTCCATTGTTAAAGGTCCCATGACATGAAGATTTCACTTAATGAGCTTTATATTAATACGAGTTCCCCTAGCCTGCCTATGGTCCTGCGGTGGCAAGAAATGGCGATAGGTGTAAAGAGTGCTTTGATCATCCTGCTCAGATGGCCCGATCTGGAATTTAGCCCTGTATATTGTCATATGGGGAAAGCTTACCTCCCCTTTCTCATGCTTTGCCTGCCCAGAGAATTTCACCCCGCTCCCCTAATAAATTAGCTCCACCGGCTGTCAATGCTATGTGTGAGAGACCACTTTTTCCTCTAGAGACATCATGGCTTGCAAACGAGTGAAGTGTTGCGGTTGCTCGGTGCTCAAATGTATTTTTTAGTTCCTTTTATGTGAGCCTCTGAAGAACCAGTGTGTTAATTTTATTTTCTCTGGGAATGCGCCGACACAACTTGCTTAAGTTTTATATGTCTGCGCCAAACATTTCCCCCCGCGACTTGTGGCAATACAGAGCTGGTCTTGCTGAATGGCTGTGCAATTACAGTGCAACTATTCTTTAAAAGCAAGCTTACATTTGCAGTAACTGTGTTTTTGGGGGCCTTTAACGATGGTCTAAAAGGAGCCACAAGCCTTTAACAGATGCTAAAAAGCAAAATAGAATGCCAACAGAGTAACACTGTTTCCACTCTCAGGATTTAGATGTATGTGTATGTGTGGATGTATGTGTTGATTTGGCTGGAATATGGACTTAGTGTTTCACAAAGGCTTTTTATCTGGAGTAGAGTTAGTTGTTTCTGGAATTATTGGTGAAAATACTAAACTTTGATGCTCCATTTATAACCTGCGCCGCAGAAACACATTTACTAGGTGGTGGTGTGCTCGGTTTGCATGATAAGCTACAGCCTTAGAAAATGGCCTAAGGCTGTTAGTCACATGGAGTTATATTTTGCCCTGCGTCTGGACTAGTACTTGTGTCTGGCCCTCAGTCTAGACCCCTTGATCCCTGTATCTGGGAGTTGTTTTCAACTTTTATGTCTAATCCTTTTTAAAAGATGGCCTATGCGAGCAGCAGTGTTTAGCATAGACCTGACCAGATTATAGAAGAGACTATTTCCGAGTTCATTTAGTCGTTTGTGTGAACAGTGATTTTCTCACTGTTTTTGTTTGTACACAGCAGTGGTACCAAATACTGTTTGTCCAGACTTGTCTAAACTGTGGAAAATTTGGCATCTTCGTCGAAACTTGTAATCAATCCGCTTACTCCACTTATAAACAACTGCATGAAATGAACTCATCGGTGGAGCTTTTCTAGTCTTGGCCAGTCTGAAAGGCTCCATCTCCTGTAGTCGCAGGTAAACACAGGACTGTGAGCAGGAGAGGGACTCTTTGATCAGCAGTGCATAGACTGGGCTTCATGATGTACTTTCCACAGGGTCAGAGTGTTACATAGTTCTTCAGTACTCTGACCTGCATGCCGAACAGCTTGTTCTGTGTAGGGATAGCTTAGCACGGGTCATCCTGGATGCATTCTGACCTCTGTGTTTGACTAAGTCTGTTTTTTTCTTTAATTATTAAACCTTGAAATAACAAACAGTTTGATAATGGCAACAAATATAAAAATAAGAAGTTCTAAGTAAAGAACTTTTTGAGCAGTTTCTGGGTCAGTGTTTAAATTGAAGCAAATTTGCAACACTCACCAAATTAAGGCTTTTGAACAAAAAGGTTGTGTTTTTTTTATTTCATCCCCTTCATTAAATTGTGCACAATTTGGAATCATATTAGCAGATTGTCGTTTAAAACCTATACTGGCATAGGACCGATGTTTAAGTTTCAAATCTTGCTTTAGTTTCTGCAGTTTACAAGTGTTTACATTTTAGCAAATCGGTTTACATCATCAAAACAAAATATTAGACATTGGCCCACAGTTCTTCTATCAGCGCTCCCTTAGACTCACATGTGGCTCTGATCTGCTCATAACAGGCTTCTGCAGAAACTTGGTGGTTTTGAGTAGAGGTCGACCGATGTATCCGTTTTACCGATTAATCGGCACCGATAGTTGATTCCCGGAACTATCGGTTATCGGCAAAAATCCACACCGATAGTTTTTCCGGG
>JBBPDC010063275.1:0-10944 GCA_037974485.1 Hemigrammopetersius urotaenia
GTGTGTGTGTGTGTGTGTGTGTGTGTGTGTGTGTGTGTGTGTGTGTGTGTGTGTGTGTGTGTGTGTGTGTGGTGTGGGGGTGTGGGTGTGTTTGTGTGTGTGGGTGTGTGTGAAGATAAGCTCAGGATAGAACAGGAAGAGTCGCGTCTTCTTCCTGCCAGCCACAGGAAGTGTTGTTTAGACTGAAACCGAGTGAGATGAATGTCTGTCAGGGCGTGTGCATGTGTGTGTTTGCGGATTCGTTGCGGATTGTGTGAAGGTTTTTTATTTTGTTTGGTTTATTTTTGGTTTTTTTTGGTGTGGTTTAAAGCCTGTTGCATAACTTAAAACAGTAGTTTGGACTGTAGTGCATGTTTATAACTAACAGCATGTCGTACAGTGTCACATACAAAAGTCTATTAGAGATCACTTAACGACTCCACACGGTTTGAGGCGAGTGGTTTAGTCAAAGTCGAAGTATGCTTTATTGTCATTTCAACACCGTCCCCACACACAGCTCGCCATGGTCGGCTGCCCCTACTTCACCCGGGTGACTGGGTTAAACGCAAAGGACAAATTTCTCCCAGTTCACACCATGTCCTGTGGCGTGGTGTGTTCACGCGTGACAAATGGTTCACTTCACTTAATATACAAGGCCAGTTAGCACTATGGGAACTGGTTAAAATGAAGGGCCCATATCATAGAAGACTGAATTCTTCATGCTTTTATTTAATGGTGGATTAAATGAAGTACATAAGTGCTGTATGTCACATACCGACCCCATGTTGAAATTACGTGACAAAAATAGAAACAGCTCATTTTGAATTCACTGGTTTTATGATGCCATGTCAATAACATAAACCTATATATGCAATGTAAGAGGACCTCAGGAAAAGAAAGAAATGAAAGGTAACTTTAACACGTGAACCCTTTAATGCAAGCTTAATATGAGGTTAATTCAGGCATAATTGTTAACTACAAAAGCTAATGGCGACAGTTTTTACACTACAGTTATGGCATTTAACAGATTTTGTCCAAAGCGACTTCCATTCCCTAATTACAGGGGACAGTCATGGGTTCAAATCCTACCTTAAGTACACCACCACTGGGTCCCTGACCAGAGGCAAGTATCCTACCTACTAGGCCACTACCTAAAAGTACCACATGTGATCAAAACAAATCAATGAATGTGATCAAGCTTAGGTTTGAAGGATGTAAGTAAAGTGTCCATTTGTCATACTCGAACACACCACAGCACGAAATTCTTCCTCTGTATTAAACCTTCACAACGTGAAGTGGTGGGCAGCCAGAAACACAGCACCCAGGGAGCAGTGTGTGCGGTACCTTGCTCAAGGGTACCTCAGTGGTGCCACTAGCAGTCCTGGGATTCAAACCCATAACCTTCTGATTGCAGGAGCAACCACCAGGCCAAACTGGATTTGAGAAAAAGTATTTTAAATGTTACACTGGTATCACTGGTGTCAGTTTAAGACCTCACAAGTACAGCGACAAATAACGTGTGTGTATTTTCAGATTGAGGAACTTCAGATGAAGCTCCAGCATGCGGAAGCGGACCGCGAGCAGCTCCGAGCCGACCTACAGCAGGAGCGGGAGGCACGGGAACACCTGGAGAGAGTGGTGAAGGAGCTCCAGGAGCAACTGTGGCCAAAAACCACCAGCAAGGAGAACACACACCCAACATCGACACCTTCACCTCCGACTCCACTGTCCGCCAAGGACTCCAGCAACTAAAACACTCCATCTACACATCACCGCTACGAAAGATGACCACAGCACCCGATTTCGGAGGAAAGCCCCAGAACAAAAAGAACAGAGCACACTGAGAACTGTCCTATAACAAAAAAAATAAAAAATAAAAATGTGTGTTACTGTTGAAAGCACTGAGCTACGTCTCCTCGTCAAAAAAAGAAGACATTGGTCTGAAAAAACATAAATAAGAAAAATCAGCACAAACGTATTCTTGTGCCTGCAAAAAAGTGACAAAAAAAACTTTCAAGGACTTTAATGATAAAGTGAAATTCAAAAATTGCTTCTTTACAAACAAACAAAAGGAGAATCTTCCTGTTGTTTTTTTTTTGTTTTTTTTAATGAATAAGAGCGTCGGAGCATGCTGTCCAAGCCAGAGGTGAAACGCTCTTCAGTTCATCCGTGTGTGTTTTGTTGATGTTTGTTTTTCTCCTTTTTTTACTCTCAGTCCTCCTGACTAAATCAGTTCACTATATTCACAGGTTCACTTTGTAATAAGCTATTTAAGACTGCATAAGTACAACAAAGACAACAAAAAAATGTGGGTTTTTTTTGTGTTTCATTGAAAAGCCTCAAACTTTCCCTTTTTCTAGGTGCATGAAAACAGGAGAGCGATTCTTTATCTGCGTCTCACATGATGCTGGTTTAACTAAACCAATGTTAGTTATGGAGGAATACCGCTTTTCTCTCTGTCCCTTTCTCTCGCCCTCTCTTTCTCTATCTCTCTCTCTCTCTTTCCCTCACATACACACACAGTGAAAGAGTTTATTGGCAAAGGAAAAAGCTGTAATGTTGGAACTGAACACACACACACACACACACACACACACACACACACCTGCTTGACATCACAACTAGGAACTATCTGATTCAAAAGGTTTACTCAGCAGTGAACTGTGTGAGTGTGTATGTGTGTGTGGGCAATTTGAGGTTTTGCTTCACTGTGCTTTTCTATCAGTGGGATGCTAACAGTTAAGTTGTGGCTGTTTTTTAGGACAATAACACTTTTCTTTTAGGGATGTGAGTGCTGATGTCATCAAAAACGACAAAAAATATTCCTTTTAAGTAAATTATATGTAAATATGAATGTTTTTCTTTCTTTCTCTCTCTATCTGTTTTTTGTTTTACTTTTATGATAATAAATTGCACTTTGTCATAACAGAATACTGCTTCAACGCATTAGCCCCTCCCCCTCCCCCTCCTGTAACTTTATTTCAGAGTTTAGCCTCCACGAGTGTAGAAATGAAATAAGCGTTTTGTTAATTATATGCAACACACTTACATGTAATGTAATCGTATTTTTAAGGCTGAATATTGTAAATAACCATCCGACAAAAAAGGGGTCTGTACGCTTGCTCGCTGAAATGCATTTTTTGGGGCTGTTTCTCCAGTCCGGTCCATTTGGAAATTCGTGTTTTACTAGTTTTGTTGTCATGCTGTTAGCTATGAACTGACTACATTTCAATCTGGAATTCACTGGTTTACAGACTGCTATGAAGACAGAAATAGAGGTTTACAGTCTTTACAAAGGACTCTGAATGCTCCACGCCAATGCAGCTCAGTCGAGAACTCGTTTTTTTTTTAGTTTTTTTTTTAACGAACGATTCAAAACCACAGTCAGAATGTACATGACATTTTGGAGCGCCACCGCTTTTGGCCGTAATCGCAGTTGACATTGATGTTTTCCCATGTGGAGGTATTTTTCTTGCTCTCTTGTCTCATGTTCCTTTTAGTTTTTTCAATAGTTAAACTTTGTTTTGTACGCATGAAATATGAAGAGAAAAGAAAAGGTCATCTGCCATTCATATAACCATTATGGGGCATTAATAGTAATGTTTATATCTTTTTTTTTTACTTTTTTGATTGTGTTATGCAATATACAGCAAAATGTGCAAAAATCTAAACACAGAAAGAAAGAAAAAAAGAATCTCTCTGGACACAGAAAAGAATCGAAAAGAAAAAAAAACAACAGCACACAGACACACACGCAAAGACATACACACTTCTTAGGTTCAAAACTAAAAGCAGACACAGTGTGCACATAATGCTGGCGAGCCTTAAGTGCCTGCAAGTGGGCGCTTGGTTTCCAGAATCGGAACCATGAGTGTGTAACCGTTTTTATTTGTTTGTTTGTTTGTTTTGTTTTTTCATTCGCACACTTTTATCAGAATTGACTGGACCATCGTTGCAGCAAGTGTGATGCCGTTTGTCAGTATTCCTTTAAAGTTTTCTTCTTGTTTTCATAAGTAAGTAAATAATACATTTGCCTTGCAAAAATCGAATGCACCGTTTGCCACTGGCAGTAACTCGAATTTGAATCTTATATTTGAATAGCTTTTTAGTGATTAGTAAGAATTCTTAAGATATTTCGAATATTTTTTTTCTTCCTTTTTTTAGGAATGAACTTAAAAGTTATATATTTAAAAAAAAAATAAGAAGAAAAAGAAGTCTTGGCTCATAGATGTGGCAGAGCCTAAGATGCCCGAATGGCAGGTCTATAAATAATAATAAAAGCCCAGCGTTTTAAATAAAAACATTTAAAAAATAAAAATAAAGAGCGAGAGGGTCTGTGTTTTTGCACAGACAATAATTTTCACTATGGGGTTGTTTTGTAGTTGTTTTTCACTCTGGTTGATATGTGTACTTTTACTTTGTCATTTTTTACAAAGGAAAAACAAAAGGGAGAGATTGTTCGTTTTGGTGCTCCCGAACAATGCTGAAATATTAATGGTGAAAAATGCTTATTTCTAAAGAAGAGCCATTCTTTTGCTAATCTGAGAGAATAAAACAAAGCAATAACAGAAGATATTATAGAGACGTAGTCAGTGTAAGAATTAAATATAGTCACAATGTAAATATGTATTTTTCCTTCAATTTACAGTATTGTACTATAATTGTATATTGTGTTTCCTTTTTTTTCCTTTTTATCATCAAAAAATATACCATAGCTGTCTTGTTTTCTGTTGAGTGCATTAGATAACTAATTTCAATGCATTTGGCTCCACTTTCACCACGTGCACATTCTGTCCTGTTTGCTGTTTTTTGTGTGTGTTTTTTTTTAAATACTTTTTTATTTTCACACTCATCAGTGTTGTGATACAGAAATATCATTTTTTGCTCTGGTTGAATCCAGATGTGGGTTTTTTTTTCCATCCGTTTAATATCCTGGTTCAGTTTTTAGTCCCAGTCTCTCATCTTAGCCCTTCACTGCTGCTATAATGATATATTATAAACTTTACAATTTTACAGCACACCTATTTTTATGCAAGAGGTAAAAGTATGCTTTCTTGTTTATTAATGCCGCAGATGCAGAATGACAAAAAAGGATCCTGGCCTATTTATCCTGCGCCTCTCTTTCTCTCTCTTACTCTCTCCCTCTCTCTCTCTCTCTTTCTGCATATAGACTGTAAGAAAAAGGACTCTTAAGATTGCGTTTGAAACTTATATACCGCAGTGACCGAATGTACAGTGTATAGATGCATAATCAGAAATAAAGTTGTTTGTCCAAAAGTTTTGAGTCAAGAGGCTTCTTTGATGCTTTTTGTCATTATTTTTGTTTTCTTTGACTCCAGTGGGTTGTGAAAAAAAGGTTTTAGAGCATATATATATCAAATATCAAATATACATTATGTGACTTAACATTTGCATAGGCAAATGTACTTTGTACTTATTTTTAAAAAATCAACAAACTAACTTGCCCTGGTTGCCCAACCTTATATGTCGTGTTCCCTGCCAGCACCTCACCCTGTATCAGCAAGGACACGCCCACACTCCCGGTTACTGGATAACCGAGGAGGCTTTTCTTCTTGTTATTTGATTTCCCTTTTCACCCCATCTGTGTTCTTCACCTGTGTTGAGCATGCCTTCATGAGTCTTTTCTTCAGTCTGTGTGTGTGTGTGTGTGTGTTTGCACTTGAGTCACCGTAAGGTTTATTTTCTGATTTTACTGAATTCTTTCCCATCCTTGATGGCTCTGGAGCTTTCTTCCACCCATCAAGCCATTGCATCTGGTGGCGCAGGAACACACACCGCCTTTTTCAGGCTCCTCCCTCTCCCTTCTTGGAGTGCTACAAGGGTGACCCTGACACCTGCGGGAGCTTTCCGCTGTTTTTTGCCTTTACTCCACCTATTACACAGGATATACTGATGACAAAAGACAGCTGCAGTAAGGGCTGCCCAGGTGTGCCATGCACTGGGCTATAGCGACTTGGAAATAGGGCAGGGACTTTCCACGTCTGTGTGCTTTCAGTTTCTGACCACCCTGCGCAAGGCCAAGCATGTAGGGACTGACTGCTCTGGCTGCAGCAGGGCTCCTCCTCCTTCTTGGACTATGCCATCCACTTCTGGGTCATAGGGATAAAGACCCAGGCAGGACCTCCAAACATGCCAGGATGCTGCTCTGTCACTGGACAGCATCATCGCTCTCACCATCTAGCTCAGGGATGTCAAACTCCAGTCCTGGAGGGGCGTGGTCCAGCACATTTTGGTGATTTCCATGCTCAGAAACACCTCACCAGTTAACTGTGAGGTTTAGCGAATGTGTTTGAGGAGGAGAATCATCAAACTGTGCTGGACACCGGCCCTCCAGGGCGCAACAGCCATGTCTGGCAACACAGACACCTCCACTCCTTAGCCTATGCAGGGTAATTTATATTCCAACTGTCTTGAAGCTGCTTCTTTTCTGATGCTGTGTAACGTATTAGAAAAATGACCACCTCAGACCCCTGATGTGTTTGTATACTATTTATCAAACAGATGAACAGGGGCAGAGTATTGATCGTTTAAAAATGAGATTTTTGTGGGTGTAGCTGTCTGTGGTTAGACTGAAACACTTTGGAGTAGCGCTCTTTTAACATCCCACCCATCCGTATTGTATGGGGAGACCATTACTGTGTATTGCGAGAAACTGAGTGAGCATTTTGATGTCATGGCAGAGGTGTTGAAAATGCTGCAGCATGGAGAAGAAGTCACCAGCTAAACACATGGCTTCAGGAGAGACGAGCCCCATGACCGGAATGAGTCAAAAGTGTGTTAGATTGAGAGTTTAACCAAGCAGCCATTTTTTGTTCAAATAGACTTCTCTGCAGTTTTAATCTCACTCATGTTTTTTCCCAGCCTTTGGAAAATAAGGCCCTGTTTAGTTTAATGAATCAAATACGATTGTAACTGTTGTTTTGGTTATTAATGACAATCTGTTTGTGTTAGTTAGAGCGGTATGAAATTAGTTTCTATTCCGTCACATTCGCTTCACTCCACCTGTTTTTAGCCGACCTTAACCAAAAACGGTGTTTAAATACATTCTCAGGAAAGCCCCTCTTGAAGTTCTGTGGGCTGTGGGCTGAGTGAGTTGATCTGTCACTAGAGTTTGTAGTTTCAATTCTCACTCAAGGGCAATTCTGGTTCTACTTTGGTCAAAACTTCTGTCACCCCTCTCATTTTGAAGAAGTACTGGTACCCCTGTCATTTTTTTAACCAATTTTTTACACGAATCCTCATCTATTAAACCACAGCAGCGATTTAGTAGCACCTTAGAAACCACTTGCATAATAGGAACCACCTAGAAACACCACAGCAACAACCATTGTTGCCATAGCAACTGCAAAATCACACATCACATTTTTATGTGGAAATGCAATCTAGTTTTTATTATTCTTTTTATGGGCAAAGAAAGGCGCCACTTCTGGTCTAAGCATGTGCGGAATTTAAATTTTTCCGTGTTGATGCGTTTTTCCAACCCATTTTTAGGTGCACAAGAAGCCTATATTTAGCCCTCAGTGTCTGCAATTTAATGAAAGAAAATCATTTGTAACTGTCATTTTGGTTTATAGAGACAATTCATTTGCATTTGTTAGAGTGGGTTAAAATTAACGTGGGTTGTTTTAACCCTCCTGTCTGATTTACTGGTTGACGTGTCGCACTGCAAGAATCAGAGTCGGAATTGTTCACTACAGTAGTGAAAACAACCAGATCCCTTTAAATGTAACTTCACATAAAATTATGTATCCGCCTGAGCCTGAAGACATGAAGATATGCTTTTAAGATAAACTTTGATCTAAAAGTTTTTAATATGTTCATCATTACATGTAGGGTCTTGTAAGGCCAAGTTTTACATTACATGTAAAAATCAGAAAACACAAAAGTTCACATTTTGTTTATGTTTACACCATTTTGTAGTTAATAATAATACTGTAGACATTGTGTGCCCCTAGTTCCTATTACCACGAATGTAAATAAATCAGTAATTAACGATGCACCATTTCATACCAAGACATTCTGAATAACATTACAAATAGAAACTGAAAAATCCATGCAGGTCCTCTTTAATGCCCAAAATGGTTAGGAATAAAATAAGACCATGTTACCTCTGAATTTACAAATTAATCCTAACTGTATAGATTTCTACATCTGTGCACTGGTTTAGTACAAATCATAATTAGGATGCCAGTCATATTTCAGGGGGAAAAGTTTTGGCATGTTCCTGAAGGGCTGACATACTGTTTAGTTTGTCAGTATGGATGCACTGTTGTTGGATTTTGAACATGCTGCAACACATAAAGAATGGCAGATTTAGAACATGATGTGCTTCTACACAATGTTAGAAATAAAACATGCCGGATTGCATAAAGGATGGTAGAGATAGGAGATCTTGGATTCATGTAGGATGTTAGATACAGAACAAATATGATAGACTACACAAGAGTTTGTAGATATTGAACAGAGTGGAAATTATACAAGCTGGTGGACACAGAAGATATATATAAATATATATACGACATATATGAACTGAGATGGCAGTTGAACCAGAGGTCCCACTGGGACAGTTCCCAATCAATTCTAATTGACCTTTTTTGAGTCTGGGCGTCTGGACTGACACACCAGAGGATATTGATGGACGGAGCGGCATGGGGGGGGGCGTTAAATCTTCTGGGAATTGCTAGCAACAGAATTGCTAGAACGTATACAATCACACTGACCGAGGGTGTGTTCCTCTAACAAACTATGAGAATGTGTGTGTGTGTGCATGCGTGTTTGTGTGTGTGTGTGTGTGTGTGTGTGTGTGTGTGTGTGAATTTAAGAGCAAGGAGAGGAGGGTTTGGGTTAAAGACAGCGCTCCCGAATCTCCCACAGGATAAAGACAGGCTCTGCTGTAAGGTTTGCTGGTTTGATTGCTGGGTTGGACAGAAGTGCGGTAGCTGAGAATGGAAGGTCTCTAAAGGCTGGATAAGCACACTACGGTTGTTGCAGTCAGACAGCATTTCTAAACAAACCTATATACAGGATGAATACATCTACTGTCTGTGCAGTAACACATATGGAATTACTCTGATCAGTAACACAACACAACTGGCTCCAGTGCATTAAAGAGGATACACAGTTCACTGATGAACTTGTAGCAAGGCAGGATGATTGAGGTTTATCATTTTCTAACTCTAAAGTACTAAATATAAACAACCAACTGTTGAGATGCAATTAAAAATAAAAATGGGTTAGAAATAAATTAATGCAGTACATACATAGACGCAACTAGAGGGATGTGGCGGGAAAGCTTTATTTAATGACTTTCAATACACTTGGGACACTTGGTCAATACATAGGCAGGCAAGTAAATACAGGCATAATCCATAATATATGAAAACTGAAAAAACGCAAGAGCAATGGTCAAGATATAATATAGAAAACAAGAACATGGAAAATGCTTAGTAATACATAATAAGTAAACACAAACAACAGGGTATTCTAGAGGGAATGAGTCAAGAAACAAGGCACTGAGGCAGGTGATTATGTGCTTGCAGAACCAGGGTAGAACTGGAAGAGTCTATGAGTGTTTTTTAATATGCGCTCTTCTGTGTTTTTTCACTCTTTTTTGTAGAGTCTGTCCTTACCCATAAATGGCTTGGTAAGAGACTGCAAGCTCATGTGCAGTCTCTTACAGCAGTCATGTGCAGCAGTAGAGTGAAAGTGTCATAAGCACAGAGTGTGAACTTTGTTTTGCCCATAAAGCAAATGGAAATGCATATCTTTTATTAAAAATTTAACACATATTATTAATGAAACAAGTACAAGAATTGTGTGTATTATATTGTAAATCAGGTGAAAAGCAGGGTCTAAAGCCTCGAATTACGACTCAAACCATGCTGAGCTGTGATGCCAGGAAAAATGCCACTCTTCCAAATGTTTATTGAGCGAACGGCATACTAAACTTACTGAATCTTAAGAACTGGAGTCTGAACTTTTGAGAAATGTCACGTGTTGACTCCCAGTGGAAAAACAGACATCAACTTTACTATTTATTTGCTTAAATAAGATGCTAGTGGTACTGTCCTTACATTCTGCTCCCCAGGTGCTGTGTTCCTGGCTGCTTCACTTGGTGAATGGGTTAAAAGCAGAGAAAGAATTTCATCCTGTTCATACTGAATGCTATGGTGTGTTCACGGATAACAGAATGGCCCATATTACACTTTTAAACTTTACAATCATTTAAGAATGAGCCTTTGAATCAGATTGTCTTCATAATTATTTGATATGTATTTCTTATAATTCAAAAAATTCATTTTTTACTTTTTCTTTGCCATGAAAAACTTTTACGTTCATTGCAATGCTATTACTGGACATGGACACTGCACACCAGTGTTTCCTGATCATAGTGACCCAAAGGCCTGCACCAATACAGCTCACTAAGACTGCCTAGTCCGCTGATGAGCTGGATCAGGTGTTAAATTAAGAAGTACTTCTGTGGTGCGCTGGGTTAGCAAAAGTAGGATTAAGGAACATTGCTCTACACACTGTTGTAAATCATTCAGCACTATCTGTACTCACAGAACAGGATGCTGATGCATTAAAGTTCATTGAGAGAAGATCTACCAAAATGAGCCTGACTCACAGGTGAAGAATGTTCTGCATCGAACAAGTTCAAACAATCTTTAAATAATAGTTCAGGAAGCTCTCTACCACTCAATCGCCCCCGAGCGCAATATCAGACCTGCTTTTGTGACTGCCATGCATGAATACACAGTCTATTCTCTTATGTGGTATTTACATTTGCCTTTTGTGACTCAACTGTATTTCTAAATTAGCAAATTATGCAAGAGATGCGCTGAAATGGGTGACTTTCAGGTGTGTTTTATGTAGAGGAGCTGAAGAAAGTGACAGGTTTTGTGGTGCACTAGTGTGTGTGTGTGTGTGTGTGTGTGTGTGTGT
>JBBPDC010063313.1:0-10942 GCA_037974485.1 Hemigrammopetersius urotaenia
AGGGCAAACTGAAAACAGAAACAGAAACACAGAAAACGAGGCACGGCCTCAGGGCAACGCCAGTCCAGGCCGTGACAACATCCCAGAACTCATTAAAGGTTTTGGTAGAGCCTTAAACAGAATATTTTAATTTCTCCGTTCCAAGAAAGTAAAATATATAATCAAATCAATGTCCAAAGTTTGGTGTGTTGATGTCCTTTCATTTCAGGTGATATTAAATAAACTGCAAGCAATGTAACAAAAAGAATGCAATCAGTTTCTGATTCCAATAAGTGGCCTTTTGGAAAACACCAAACATTGCCGCCAGTGGCCCTGGATCAGGAGATGTACCTAAGGCCCCTGAACATCAGTGGGTAGAGTTGCATGATTCTAGTTACATACAGAATTAGCATCTATAAAGCAGTTCCATACACTATAAAGCCATGATATGTTTTGAATGTTTTATCAAATAAGTTATTCTACATTTGTAATCTAGAAGTCTCACTTATTAATGAGAGCAGAGGCAGGGTGTAATTTGGTTAATTAATTCTTATAGTTCCCAAGCAGAAAAGCTCTGTTGAAGGTGTAGGTTTGTAAATAGACGTTTAATGTCATTTTCATTTAATAAATTCACTTGAATTTTTTAACATCAGAACAAATAAACATAGATATAGACTGTAAATGTAATACATTAGGCAAGTTACTATATAAATAAATATGAATTACATCAATAGATTTATTAGAGAAAAATAATGGCGATATTTCTAGACATGGTTGAGAACATGCAAGTGGGAAAGAATCATAAAAAGGATAAAGCAGATCTGCAGCCCAAAGCAATGCCACTCTTGCATTCCGATAGAGAAACTGTCTACCGGTAGTCCCGCGGTTACAGCCCTGGGCTACAACTAAGCATTATCCCAGCTGATAATGTCCCACTACTAACCCTTGCCTTGAGCTGTGGTTTTAATCTTGAAATGCTTTCCTGGATTGTCCCGGCATCTAACAGCATCTAAAAGGCACATTTGGCTAATGCCTGTGACACATCTCAGAGATCTTTGCAGTTACAATGGCTTAAGATGTGGAGTAATTAGTGTGTCGAGTTGGAACTCTTTAGAAAGTTAAGTGGCGCAGTCTATCACTGCATTCATTGCAAAGACAGAAAAGTCCTGAGCTTTAAAACTTTCTTCTACTTCATTTCTCTTGTGTTATAGATAAGGGTGCCTTGTCAAAACCTGGAAGCTGGCTTACCTAACTACACCCTTAAAAATAAAGATTCTTTGAGAAGTCTGTAATGTGTGTTCAGTCTACATTGCAGAGGGTTTCTGACCCACACTTCTCGTTTACAAAAACGTGGTTCTTTATGTGGCTGCCCCTCATTCTGAGTCGTGTGTTTATGTTCTTTGCACTTGTGTCTTGTCAGGCCTTACATGTGTAAATGCCTTGTAATCCTCACTATTTTATCTGTGTTCCTTGTTCCTAATCCCAGGTTTCCACTGTCATAATAAAACTGGAAAGAAAATATTTCAGAAATTATAAGTTTATAGAAAAAACATTCCTAGTTTTCTGGGATTTTCATCTCGAAAATTAGTTTGAGATTAAAGTTATTGCTCTCATTTCAAAGGTCATGGGGCTAATGCTTTATTTAGATTATTTTAATGATTTATACATATTTTATAAAATATACATAAAATATACACAATATAGTAAAATGGTGCCTCTCTCAGAATATTCCCGCTTACTTACTTTTAAACAGAAACACAATTAATTATAAAGAGCTAATGCACAATAAAAATGAAAAAAAAACATGGTAAAAAACAGCTGATCCACAGATGAAAGTGTTATTAGTGGGCTAAAAGAGGAGACTGAAACTCTGGCTCAAGAAACACATGCAGAAAACAAGTGTTACAGAAAAATGAAAGCAGTTCTATGAAGTCGGGAGAATTGCACTAATCAAAAGCTTCATAATGTAGCCAAAATATCTTGTTTATATTATTTGTAAGTCAATTTCATTAAATATACAAAAGGCTAGTGTAAACATGATAACAACAGACTAAAAGCTGTCTGGGATTAACAAAAGAGGACCAATTTCTTTTTTAAAATGTTATTCTTTGACCACTAATGAAACATAATGGTGAGAAATAACAAAAGACAAAAAGGAGACAAAACTGATATAAATAATAATCATTTGTAGCAACAGAGGCTCTCAGTCCTGAAAGAGAAACAGTTGAGATCTTATTCCGGTCTTTAGTTCAGTTGAAGATAAATGTAGGTGTGGTTAATTTCACACATCCGAGCACGATGTGGGACTTTAATGAGATCTCTACTAAGTGCCCCTATTAAGACACATGTGAGCCTACTAGGGCCTTTTTCTCAGGAGAAATCTCTGAGCAGCAGGAGACTGATCTGCCTTTCCATCTCAATGCTGTCTGAACAACAGAGATATCGATCAGATCACTCTTTAAAAATGTCTTATATGGACAAACTTAATGGAGTTATTCTTGTGAATACAGCCTTGTTTTGCTGAACGGAAAACATCCTTTAGGTTTTAGTTTACTGGACACTGAAAGAAATGGAAACGAACCTGTTAATATGGAATAAATGTAATTAAATTTGTAACTAACTATATGATTAAATATATGATAGTTAAACAGCAATATCAAACCAAAATTCAAAATGAAAAGATAGTGTTTTAATGTATGTTGACCTAAAAGAGAATTTCTCTAGCAAGTAATTGTAGAATGTAAAACGCATCTAGCATTTCCACATTTGCAAACACAATTAGGATTTAAAAGATTTTTATATTGAAGCAGTGCTGACTCTGGTGAGAATTTGCAAATGGTGAGAAATCCTGAGCCCCTGCTGCTCTGATCCTAAGTCAAATCAGGTCTGCGATGCCTGGATTTTGAGTTACACTTATTTTCTCCAGCCCTCATTCACTGCAGTTTCCTTTCACACCCCATGAAACATCATCCCACAATGCAACTAATTTCCAGTACATCACTAAAACTACTCATTGCCACCAACCTCCCAGTTCAGGATCACTGTGTATGTGAGCTTGGGCTGTGAACCGCTTCGTGAGTGGTGTGCAAAAGTAGACAAGCTGCAGCTACTGATACGTATCCTGCCGCTAAATAAGATGTTGTGGGAAACCAAAGAAAGCACACAGATCCGCTTAGAGCACGAGAGATAAAGCAAACAGAAAGGCACTGCCAGCAAAAGATAGCGAGGGACAGAAAAAGAAAAAGAATCAGAGCAGAAACAGAGAGAAAGAGGAAGAAAAAGGGTAAGAAAGTCAAAAGGAAACAGATAAAGCCAGAAAAGAAGGGCAGAAAGGGAGGGAACGATGTAAAAAATATAGATTAAAGTTAGAAAGGAGATAGAGAGGCAGAAAGGGGTAGAGGAAGGTAAAACAGGGACAGAAGGAGGAAAAGAATGGCAGGAACTGAAAAAAAATGGACAGGAGGACAGAAAAAGAAAGACCAAGAAAAGGGACAAAAAAGTGGGACAAGGCTGAAAAATGAGAAAAAATAAACAGAATTATGGGTGAAGAAAAAAAGAAAAAGAGCAAGAGTGATAGACAGATGCAGGAAAAACAAAGAGAGGCAGAAAGAATAAAAAGGGCTGTTGGTGGATGAGTGTGTGCTTAAGGCCACCTGCTGTCCCTCTGTGGGACCAAAGGTAACGTCCCTTTATGACTCACTCAGAAAGAAAAAAGCACAACCGTTGATCATATTTGAGCACCACACACACACACACACACACACACACACCATACATTCTTTCAACACATGCAGTAAATACACATACAGTCACATATGCTTTGCATGCTTTCACACTCAAACCGTTACAAACATTCCAAGCAGGTTTGTCTCACACATCCACATTTACACACAAACCACACACATCCACACACAAGCACATGTGAAGTCTATACATGTATTTTTATCTTACACACACACACACACACACACACACACACACACACGCACACACACGTTGATCTGCATGTCTCTCCTGGCTGTTAGGGAGTCTTATGTAAGGCACAAAAGTGAATGAATATTTATGTTTTGTTGTGTGTGATGTTGATTATTAATTCATTCAGCACTGGGTCCTGGCTGTGGATCAGTATAAGGAGAGCTGTTACATCATCATCTGCATCCAACGTGGAGCTGCCTCAGAGCAGACAGTCAGAAAGCCCAGGAGGAAGAGGAGTGGGGCATCGTGCGCATGCCAACATCATCCCACCACATGTGACACATCCCTACCAGCAAACCACACACACACACACACACACTCTCTGAAGCTGTTTATGCCTGAGTGTGGTGGCACTTCTTGTCCTTAATTGGACGCTTATGGAGAAATAATGACATGGAGAGAGATCCAGCTATCAAGGATGTTTCGTGTATATGTGTGTGCGTGTGTTTGTTTATTTAGCTGTCAGCTGGGGATTGAGCTAGCCTTCAGACAGCTTAAAATATACACTGTCCATCAAAAGTTTACAGAAACCTTGAAATCGTCTGAAGTCTAAATTTCTCACTGTCCTCACTAACTTCCCAGTTAATAAGAAAAATATTTGCATTTATCTTCACATACAACAGTTTTTCATCACAGCAATCCAGAATGGATGCCTTGTTGTTGGCAGATTTAGGGTTAGGTTTAGGGTTTGCAGCCTAAGATGCAGCATATGATAATGTGCACAGAGGCTGGTTTTATCATTGAGGTTTGGGGGGGTAAGAGCCAGTTCCCATGCTACATATCTATTCAGGAAGGAGGTGTTAAAATACATAACCAGGCAAATGTTTTTGCCCACATATCCATCTATTTCCTAAACTGCCCTTTTTTTTGTTATTGAAAAGTTGTGGCGAAAGCAACTATAACTAAAAATACTTCTTATATAACGTGGTAAGAATCTGCAACAGTGCATGTCTGCAATCCTATTAACTGGTTGTCAAATTCTAGATTGTCCTTTAATTTTAATTGCACTAGTTAAGTGTTCCATCCCATTGGTTGTCACTTAAAAGCTTGTTAAATATCTTACAGTTGTCGACTGAGACACATAATAATAATAATAATAGTAATAATAATAATAATAACAACAATTATTATTATTATTATTATTATTATTATTATTATTATTATTATACTAGGTGACTTTGTTTACATCAGTTGTGATTAATAAAAAATATTTTCTGTCAAATCAATGTACTCAAATGATGAATATACTATACATTTATTTATAAACAAAGAAATTTGAGGGTATTTTTCAGTAAATATTAAGTGAGTAACATGCAAATGTAGAAAATCCCAGTGTGTGCAAAATCTTTTGACTGATATTGTATGTGCATGTAGACATCTCTTACTACGTAATTGCATGGTATTACATATTCAATGTGATATAAAAATGTGATATATCAATGAAAATAACTACAGGATGACATTTGTTCCATGTGAGTTTGTTGTTGTCTGCCCTGGTCCCGCCTCCTTTTAGTGCTTCCACATGTGTCTTGTTCTTGTCTCCTCCCCAGCCCAGGTGTTCTGTTCCCTTGTCAGTATTTATATCCTCTGTGTTCCAGTCTCTCTTTGCGAAACATCTTGTTAAAACTCCCTAGGTGTCACTAGTTGTGACACTTTGTTTGCGTCTATGTCAAACCTTCTAATATTCCAGTGTTTAGATCTTGCTTTATTGTTCTGTTTGCACATCTTTAGTGTCTGTCACACTTATGTCTACATTAAACCTGTTAATAGCCTCTGTTTTTCTGTAACTCCATTCTTACTTGTCTATTAAAGCTGGATCTCAGACCTACATCCTGCCTGCAATCCATAATCATTACACATAGCATGTCACTGTATATAGCACTGAAAATGTTTAGCCTCCCCACCATAAAATGCTTTGGTTAAATTATTATTAAAGCAAATATATGGAAATCAGGGCTGGAATGCACGCGTCCAGAATACATATTCAGAATACAGAAATGCAATATCTGTGCTTTTTGAAGAAGCAGCGCATCAGCAGTTATTAATATTTTCATTTCAGAAGGTGGTGGTAGAATACAGAGGTCTTGAATGCGGAAGAGGAAGAAAATAGGAGGTTAGTACGTTTTTATGTGGGTTCCCTTGCAATTTAAAATACCCTGAAGAAGAAATACTGTTCTGAAATTGCGAAAGACTAGACTGAACGAATCAAATCTCAACAATGAGAGATATTCCATGTACCTTATCATGATGTGAACATATTCTGGATGTGTTTAGTGAAGTGCTATCAAAACCAAAAATCACTTTATTGCCATATAGGTGTGAAGATGAATGAAAATCATAGGCGTATAGTCTCTCACATGCATGTAGTTCATTTGTAATAGCTGAGGAAACAGACAGTGGCTTACATAGGTGGAGTCATTAATAATCCCTCCACACTTCCTTAGACAGCAAGTGGTGATGTATCGTACTGAGCTATCTGCACACCCTGTGCAGAGTTTTCTCCCCAAGGGCAGGGCAGTTTTTATGTCACATGGTACTCCAGCCAATCCGAAAGCTCTCCACAGTGCAGGTGTTAATGTCCTGAGGGTGCAAGGACACATGCAAAACTTCCTGAGCTGTCAGAGGCAGAACAGGTGCTGTTTTGCCTTCTTCTTCTTGACACGGCCAGCTTTGTTAGCAATCACTTGCCTCACATTTAAACTGCTGAAAGGTTTGAGTGCTAATACATGTATTAATAGTTATACATTTGCAAAGTAGCAAAGTAATACTCCACAATGTTCATATACATACCTATTCTCTGAAAGTAAAGGTGCCAGAATGCTTTACCAGAATCACTCTTGCTCTTCTCACACATCTTTCAGTGGACGGATCTTTAAGAACTGATTTTCGTAGATGTGTGAAGAATTTTTTTACATTTACATTTTATAAAACTATACTTGCCCTGAAAGAAGCATTTAGGACCTTTCATCCATCCATCCACCCATCCATCCATCCATCCATCCATCCATTCCTCCATCCATCCATCCATTCATTCATGCATGCATTCATTTGTTTGTTTATTTATTTATTTATTTATTTATTTATGCCCCACAGTAGCACAGTGGGTTGCACTTTTGCCTCACACCTCCAGGGTTGAGGGTTTGAATCCAGGTCCTGGCCTTGTGTGTGTGGAGTTTGCATGTTCTCCTCATGGTGGCGTGGGTTTCCTCTGAGGTCTCCAGTTCCTCCCACAGTCCAAAAACATGTGTGTCAGGTGAATGGGGATTTTAAATTGACTGTAGGTGTGAGTGTGTGAGCGAAGGGTATGTGTGTGTGTGTGTGTGTGTGTGTGTGTGTGTGTGTGTGTGTGTATGTGCGCCCGGTGTGCTGGTGCCCAGGGTGAGTCCCTGCCTCACGCGTGTAGACCCCAGGATAGGCTCCTGGTACCCACAACCTTAGTAAGCTGTTACAGAAAATAAATGAATGTATGAATAAATTACTCATTTATTTATCCTGATTTCCTCCTCAAATCCACCTCTTAGTGTCATTCTATCAAGAGATTCCTCCATCATTGGTCCTCTGTGTGTCCTCTATGTCAGTGGTCCCCAACCTTTATTTCGTCACGGACCGGTTTAATATCAGAAACTATGTTCACAGCCCGGCATTTTCATAACAACGAGCCGACAACAGAACACGGGTAACATCCACGGTTTTTTTTCTGTGTAGCCCGCGGACCTGGGGGTTGGGGACCACTGCTCTATGTCACAGTAGGCACCACATGCTTTTCAACGATTTATGTGTTTTGAAGAGAACATTGATTGCTTATTACATCATATCTGCTAACAAGACGTCCTCGCTGGTTAGCATCATGCTGAGTGAATGGTGAGTGAAGAGGGAAGCTAATTGGCCACTCCTGGCCATGGCTGGCTGGGCATCACTGGGGCTCTGAAAACAAAAACAGTTGCGCCACTCTGGGACCCAGGACCTTTCATTTTTAATAGTCTAATATCTGCTTGGACCGCCTTTTGCCCCAGAACAGCCAGAGTTTTTAGCAACCACTCAACAAAGTGCTGGAAACTCCTTAGACATTTCGATCACAATAGCACCATGCAGTCACGGAGGAATTTCTGGTGATACTTTCACGCTGTGACCCTTCAATTCCACCTCATCCCCGAGGTGCTGCTTTGAAGTCACGGTCATGTTCAGGGAATCAGCCTGAGATGGCTTGTGCTTTGTTACCTGCAGTTTTTCCCTGCTGGCAGTATCCTTTTGAAAAAAAGGACCATAGATGAATACACAGCGCCTTGGTATCCTGCAGCATACAAATGATGCTCAAGTAGTATAAAATAAACAGCTCAGTGACAAATTGAATTTACAGTTTTTCCTTTACACCAAAAGCAGATCAGCCCAGGCGTGCTGGACTCAGGCATAGACAGAATTTAGGCTTCAAGATGGTTTCCTTAATAGTATGTCTGAAACTACATGTGTTTCGTTTGACTAGTTTCTAGGTTTTCACCCACCTAGTGTTCGGAGTAAAGGCAGTAATAGTGAGACATTATGTTTAGCTGTTTCTTTCTAAACGAAATATTGATGATGATGTTTGAAGCAGTTCCAAATAACACTGTTATATATGTGTCAGTATGTGTTGAGGGAAAGATTAAATATATTTCATACACTATACATATTAGGGCTGGGCATGTTAACACGTTATTATGGCATTAGTGCATTATTTACTTAACGCTGACAATTATTTTATTGAGTGTTAATGCGTTTTTTTATTACTAATATTTTGAAAGTTTGTTGCTTTTTATGTGCTTGACCACTTCACCTCACTTTAACAGGGACACTTGCTACTGAACATAGACTGTTTATGCTGCGCTCTGATCAAAAAGACAAAAAGATGCTACCTGTTCAGACAAAAAGAATCCGATTTATAAATGTGAACTTGCTGTTGCTCGGAAGGTGCCTGTTATAACGTTATGATCAGGGCTCTATAACAAACTAGATCAAATGTGAATGCCCTGGCAGTGGCAAATAGCCTTGGTTTTATATTTAATTTTATTACATTGATGTTTAAGTTGAGATTTAAAAGAAACATTTGAACTGCAGCGGTGTGACTGTGTTAAAGGGAACGTTGCTGTTAAAAAGCTCCTTATTTGTTTGAAATGTTTGCAAACCAAATGTTATTACACTTTTAGCAGTACTTTTAAAATAAAAGTACACGATTGACTACTTTTTAATGAATGATTGAATAGTGCGTATAACAATACTATATATACATGTACGTGTGCGTGGGTGTGTGTGTTTGTGCATGTGCGTTTGTGTGTATATGTGTGTGTGTGTGTGTGTGTGTGTGTGTGTGCGTGTGCGTTTGTGTGTGTGTGTGTGTGTGTGTGTGTGCGTAAATAGCAGTTAAAGTGACAGGATTTTGGCCCAGTAGTCTTGGTCCATTTAACTGCCTTAGTCCCCTAAAGAACCATCTTATGGTTCTCATTTATAGTTCTTTTAAGATCCATCCATTGAAATGTTCTCTAGAGCACCAGAATGATTCCTCTGTAGTATCATCTATATAAGCCTTTGTGGGATCCTTATTTTAAGAGTACACTGCTGTCATCTATAAATTGCAAAAAAGAGAGAAATGAACTGTATGAACTATAACGAACACGCTGCCACTAGCCACTGAAGTGCATCGGTATTGTGACGAACCTTTCTTAGAAATCAAACAATAAATGCACTCTTGTATGATATCAGTTTATTTCACCTTTGAACTTCCCAACTCATTTCCATATAAATGCTTGCTGGGACTAACACTGTCACATTTTGCAGAAATGTTTTATTATGCAAGCTACACTCTCTCTTTTCTCTAGCGATGACATTAGGCCTGTTTGCTTAGGGGATTGAGATAATCCTTAAATTTGTATGGATTATGCATTGAAGATATCATGCCCATTATGAGGCTAGTATGTGCGCTCTCAGGCCAAGTCTATTGTGCAACAACTAGAAAACAATCCGAACTACTTAACATTTGTTATTTGAGAGCCGCACACAGAAATATGAACTTAAAATGAACTAAGTGGTGTGTGCTGTATACGTCTCAGTGCCAACATACAGGTTGTTCACTAAAAGATGATTCTGTGGTGTTGTTGCAATTGTTAAAAGTTTCATGCCCATCTCCAACCACATAGATCCTGTCATAAATCAGCAACTGTAGAGATGCTTCAGCTATATTTCTAATTCCTATATAGTCAGTGGGAGTAGGTGGAATACTTAATGCGTGCTGAAATGTGGGGAAGGCCAGATTATGTAACATTTTAGCAGGGACTGGCTAATCGTATCTGGCAGCTTGTCAATTTGGTTTAGAAAAGGGAGGTAGAGGTTAAAGTGGCTGATTAAGGATGTAGAGAGCTGTATCAGAGGGCCGTGTGTGTGTGTGTGTGTGTGTGTGTGTGTGTGTACGCACCTCTGCATCTGTAATTAATGAGTACCGACTGAAATGTAAGGACTTGGCTATGACAAGAAATTCAGGCCCTAAGGTGGGGTACATATACTCTGTATTACTGAACATAACAGAAGGAAGAAGGAACATAACATATTGGCCTACACTGGTAATATTAGCAGTAGCCTTCTCTTAGATCAGTCCTTTACAACTAACGAACTTACTTAAAAAACAGCAATCACCTTCTAACATTCAAGGGGATTTGCATAACCAGAAGGCTGTGTATGTAACATTGCTGGTGTGTGAGGTGGGGGTTGGCGTTGACAGGTTGTCAGGAATGGATGGGAAATGAAAGCGATGCTCAGGAGGCAGTGCATTGCCTGAAGGAACACTCAGAATAAACCCTGATCAGTGACGCACTTGACTCCTCACATCACGAACACACATGCACACACGTATACACCAAGATGGGGGGGGGGGGGTATGGGGACAGAGGGAAAGAGAGAGATAGATAGAGATAGAGAGAGAAAGAGAGAGAGAGAGAGAGAGAGAGAGAGAGAGAGAGAGAGAGAA
>JBBPDC010063324.1:0-10942 GCA_037974485.1 Hemigrammopetersius urotaenia
TGCAGAGGAAGTATTTCGTGCTGTTCACACTGTGTGCTGTGGTGTGTTCACGTATGACCAGATTGTCACTTTCATATACTATTATAATTTATTTCTGATGTTTCTACATTTTACATGTAATTGGATTCAACATATTAACAAACAATCCGTAAAAAAGAGCATACTTTGCATTTTAAGCAATTATTCAGTAACTAATAAGAGAATATTCATTATGAATAATTAAGTTTTTAATAAAAAAAAGTTATTCTGAAACTAAAAAAAATAATTATGTAGTATTAGGAACTGAAGTGTGACACAGAGGCACATTTTGTTAATATGAGGTTAAAAATTGTGGGAAAAAATGACATTGACATCATTGCTGTTAACTGTCACTAACAAAAGAATTTACAAAGGTGGGTTCATGTTCTGCTTAACCTTTTGTCATATTAGATACATACTTTAATGGAAAATGTAGTCATACAACTATTGTCCCTTACTCTTGCTGTATTTTGCCTTGGCTTTGCTCATACAGAGGTCAGTTTCTGTAACCAAAATCACCCAAAATAATCACCAAAACGTCAATGACTAATGATTTAAAAAATTAGACTACTTAGCATTATGAGCTCATTCGTGTTCAAACTTCACTGCTCCCACCTACATATCCAAAAGTATCTAGACACTCCTTCTAATGAGTGAATTCAGCAACTGACACATCTCCTTTAGTAAAGCAGTGTTAATAGAATAGAGCTCTTTGGAGCAGCTGCACATGAGCCTGAAGATCAGTGGGACTGTTTGCTGGAGGGATAGAAATCCATCTAACATCTTTGGGTTGAGCTGGAGCAGCATTTGTGATCCAGATCTAATCGTCCAACATCAGTACCTGACCTCACTAATGCTCTTGTGGCTGAATGCAACCAAATCCTCACAGCAGTGTACCAACGTCAAGCTTAAAGCCTTCCCGTAAGGGTCGCTAGTGTTAAAAAAGGGGGGCAGACGTTTTTACACAACTGTT
This sequence comes from Hemigrammopetersius urotaenia, assembly GCA_037974485.1. Lineage (NCBI taxonomy): Eukaryota > Metazoa > Chordata > Actinopteri > Characiformes > Alestidae > Hemigrammopetersius > Hemigrammopetersius urotaenia. The sequence goes on from JBBPDC010063324.1 coordinate 992, forward strand.
TTCAGAAGGAACAGGGACAAGCAGGTGTCTACAAACTTTTGTACATATAATGCAGTTTGAAGTCATGATCTGCACTGGTAAGGTGAATCGTTGTTGGGTGATGTATTCTCTGAGCCTGGCGTCCTGCAGTAAAGATCATTTGTCTAAGAGAGAGAGGTGAAGTCAAGCGCTTGCTTGCTCTGTCTGGAGATCAGCAGGGCATGAAGTCCAGCTTTGCCCACGTTCCCTTATTGCCTCTTTCATCAGGCCTCAACTGAAAAGTTTTAAATACCTCCCGAAGGAAAATAAACATGATTCGGCCCGGCAAAGACATCTGCCCTTTTGAAAAAGCATTAAAAAAACAGGATCTGTTTAAACAGCTGTTGAGATACTCTGTACTTTTGAACATTGTGAGAGACGAGCACTGGAACAACATGGTAGCTGGAGACGCGGCCTGGAGGTCAGACATAAAACAAATGATAATACTCAGTGCGGTAGTACGGTGCGTAAACATAAGATGATGCATAGGCGGGTCGTGCGGATCAGACAGCATCACCGAGCCTCATTAACCCACATTTCAAAACACACTTCGAATGAGTACTTAGACACAGCTACTTCAATATCTTAACAGTAAAGGCCAAATAAGTTTCTCCTCTCTAGACTCTTTCTCATGCATAAACAAGCAAACCTCTAAAATATGAGCCGGTTACGCAAACCAGTATTCTAAGGTTGTCACTCGGAGCTGAGTAGGGCTAAGGCCTATATGCTTATATGAGATAAACAATCCAAACTTTTCACTCCTAGATGCATCACCTTTTCAGCCTTGATGTCTGGATACCCCACCAAACCCTCTTTCTTTCACCCATATCTGTGTCAATCATTATTTTTCCAACAGCAATCGCCTCGGAACGTCCCCTCACAACTAGCTTAGTCTCTTTTAAGTGGCAAGCCAAGCTATCCTCACGTCGCTTTCCCGCCCAAACTTGGCCGCAGCAGCCAATTACGGAGAGAAGTAATGAGCAGCCGGGATTGACAGTCCCTCCCACTCATTTGTCAACAAATCAGAATGGATGGCACGGGGGCGAAAAAAAAAAAGCAGCTCCCTCTCCTGCTCGTTATCGCTGACAACTTGTCTCGCGATGATTTGTGGATCTTCCGCCTTTTTCATCTTGTGATACATTCGTGAAAAGGCATCGTGCATTCGTGATACCACAAGCATAGTAGCAGGGGTGGGCTACTTTTAGTGGACAGGTTTCATGGGCACCAGATCTACATGGAAACAAGGGGATATTTCAGTTGAAAAAAGTCCCTGAAACTGCTCAAACAACTGTGCGCTAGGCTACTGCGCCAACGCCCACACAGACCGAATTAAGCCCAGACTTTTACAGCCTCAGCCCTAACAAGGCTGGGCTGGAGTTGAAACGAAACCATCCATCCCAGGTACAAAGAGGCCTGCATTCTTTGAACCACCAGACAGGAGATTTGACATGATCTACAAGGTAAAAAAAAAACATCAAATCTTTGACTTGTTAATTCACAACCTCTTGTTTACAAAGCCTTGTGTCATAAAAGTTATTATAGAGGGTGTTTTAAAAAGTGTTCTTGTTGGGGAAAGCAATATTGTATTTTTGAGAGTTTTCTTGATGGATCTCATTGACCTCTGTCCATAGATGAATACAATGTATTTATAGTCATGGATGAGTTATTAATTAATATGTGCCAAGGTATCATCACTAATCAATCCCTGACTTGAATCTAAATGATCCGACACAGGTTTTTTTTTGGTATAATTGATTGCCCTATCCATTCTGTTGGATGGAAACTACTTGGGATCTGTGTCACAAAATAAAACTAAACTTTGCTTCAACTCTGCTTCTTTAATTCACCTTAAACATAACCAATTAGGCCTGGAAGCAGTGATGAACTGATTGTGGGAGCTCTCTTGATAGTGATGTAGCAATAGCAAGAGTAGAGAGACTATTAACATGGGGGAAAGAACTCACATCTCTCCTTCTGTTCCTCAGGGCTACGCGAGGCCTCTGTGTCCACTAGCAGGCCAGACACCCCGAACAGCTTCTTCCCAGCCTCCTCGGCAGCCTTCAGAGCACCTGGGGACCCAGAGGGGACATGGGCCGCACCAAAGTCAAACTCTTTCCCCTCTGCATCTGTGTAGCGAAGATGAGGAGAAGCTTCGGGATCCAGACAGCCCTTCAGTCGCTTGGCGGGAAGAAAGGCAGACTGGTAAGCCCCACCATCTTCTACTGGAGTAGAGAAGGGCCTGAAGGCCCCCACCCCTCCATGAGACAGAACTCCCAAATGAGAGCAGTCCAGATTAGCTGGAGCAAACTGAGGATGGAGGTGGAGGAGGGAAGTTGGAAAATCTCGAGGGGCAAAGCCTCCCTGACGGTGGTACATGGAAGCAAACGTGTAGGAGCCGGCAGGGAACGGTAGGTGCATATCTTTGTCCAAAGTGACGGGGACGCCAAAAGGCCTTGGAGGTTGACATGGCACTGAAGCATCTCTACCAGCTTCGGCAGTGGAGGCCAGGACCATTAAAGCAGGAGATGCCAGGGGACTTGGCATGTAGGAGGAACTCTCCATCTTAAAGGCCGTCCGATGGAGGTCCATTCCTGTCCCGTGTCCGGAAAACTGTCCGCCGAATGGAAGAAACACAAGGGCTAAAGGACTGAGATCACGCAGACTCCCCTGTGGTCAGATCATTCTCTGACAGATACCTGTAAGGACAGACAGGACTGGTTTATTAATTATGAGGTTTATGAGTTGTAGAGCATGCTGAAAACAAATGGTGCGTTTAATTTACATGATTAAAATAATTTACAATGTTGCAATCATTCAGCTTATTTTATTTGACCTGTTTCTCTTCAGTGATGTTGTTCCCTTCTTAGTGTTTTCTCTGCTCTAACACTCCTGATCCAACTGAACTGCTGTTTTTTTTTTTCAGCTGAGAACAGGGAAAAATAAACTGCATTGAAAATGCTGCTTTAAATGTACATGGTTATTATGTCATGCATGAATGAAATATGTCACATTAAAACAACAGTGCCTTTGAGTTCACCTCTTTTGGGAAGAAATGTGTTGATGTAACACATTTTATTTATGTGTAACCAAGTGACAAAAATAGTCCTTTTTTCAGTGTCAGATATGATCCTAAAGTGATTTGTTTCCACTCTGTTCTATAGTGTTAGAATTGCATATAAATGCACAGCCATATACAGACACAAAGTGGCATAAAACAGCACGGGTGTAAAAAACATAAAAGAAAACATAATTTTAAAAAATTACAATAAAAATAAACATACAAAAAACAGACAGAATATATATAGAAAATGTGTGGGATAAGAAATTATGAGGAAAAATTTGAGGAAAAATGATTAAAGATTATTGGTGATCAAACTTAGGGACTATATGACCTACGAGACTGAGGGAGTTTGAAATGAACATAAGGATGATGGCAAAATAAATGAATAGAAGAAATAATTCAGGTCACTACATCCCCAGCTTGAGTTAAAGCACATTCACAAAAAGCTTTGTGTAGAGTTACTGGGGTAAAATCTGATCTTTATGAACATGGCAACTTTTTAGCATTTTTTTAGCATCCAGTTACACTCATTAATAACACACAAACTAGCCTAATAATAATAATAATAATAATAATAATAATAATAAGCATCATCATCATCATCATCATCATCATCATCACCCTGCTTACTCAACATAGTGGTGGATTGAATGATGACTGCTTTATAGTGCATGTTTTCATATTTAGATTCACTTACATATACATATACATAAAAATATACATATGCACAGTAGGCAGTAAGCCTGTTTAAGTGTCTCTAAATGTTTGAGTGATCAAGAAGATCACGAGACCAAAAACTGTTCAAAAACTTCTCATAAACACTTAATTTCTAATGACAACAGTGTGCCAGAAACAACACATAATTACAATAAACACTATAGATAATAAACAATACGTATAAAAACACAGGATCAGGAAATTTACTCCTAAAACAAAAAGAGGAATACAAGCGGTGGAGAAACACAACAATAAACCATGCACGAAAAGAAAGAAAGAAAGAAAGAAAGAAAGGCAGAAAGAAAGAAAGAAAGAAATAAAGAAATAAAGAAAGAATAAAAAAAGAAAGAAAGACAGAAAGAAACAAAGAAACAAAGAAAGAGTGAGAGAAAAGATGTAAATAAAGCCGCGTGCTCTCTCTCTTTAACTCACCGCTCAGAGTCTCCGTGCGAGCCCAACTGCCAGCGGACCGCACGGAGCACAGCACGCGCTCCCTCTACATACAAACACACACACACACACACACACACACACACGCGCGCGCGCTCTCTCTCCCTCTCCCTCTCTCTCTCTCTCGCGCGCCCGCGCGCTCTCTCTCACCCCTCTTTCCTCTGTCCCTTTTTTACTCCATTACTGTCTTTATTTTCCTCTTCTTTTCTCTCAGGTCTTTTGTTCTCAATCTGTTTATTTCTCTCATTTCTTTCTTTCCTTTATCAATCTCATTCCTATAATTCTTCTCTGTCTCTCTCTATCTCTCTCTCTCTCTCTCTCTCTCTCTCTCTCTCTCTCTCTCTCACCTCAGTTCATGTTTTTTACTCTTTTACTGTATTTATTATTTTCCTTTCGTTCTCACTCTGTTTGTTTCTTGCTTCTCTCTCCTTTCTTTTCTCTTCCATGTCTCCCTCATTCTTGGATCTCTCCATCACCCTGTCATTCTTAGCTGTCCCATTCTCTGTCACTCTATCATTCACTTCTTTCCCCATCTCCCTTTTCCCAACAGTACATTGTAAACTATCCCTGCATTCCTGAACAGTGAATCTGCTCCAAAAAAGTGTTGACAGCAAAAATAAATCGAATATATATACATCAGTTGTTGTAGTAGTAGTAGTGGTGGTAGTAGTATTTTTCCTTTTTATTAAATAAAGAAATATTTATCCTGCATGGATAGCCCCTGTTTGGATACCACATTATTACATGTAGTAGGCTACGCGGTCTTATTTTCCATTGTTTAACATCTATTTATGTTTTATTGCCAGTAAAGGGGAGTAATGTTATAGAAAAGGAACTGATTAAATTTGCCACAAGTTTTCCAGTATTCAAACAACAGCTCTGCTCTTTATTCCTGTCTTTGGGTTCAGAGAAAAACAGCTCAGACAGAAAGATATTCCTGTCTAGTTCTGTCTTTGTATTTTTACAGACACACTGTAAGCTGCATGCCTCCTCTTCATGAAGGCAAAGCAACTGGAGAACGGAGCACTTATAATACAAGTAAAATAATAATGGCCCTGTTCTAGCAGGGCCGTCTGAGGGATGTGTGAGTTTTCTTTGGCTTTAAATGAAGTCATCACTTCCAGCTATAGAGGGTCAGAATCCCAATTACGGCTGTATCTGAGCTGGTGACACTAATCCGATTTGATGCCCGCTGTATGCTTTTCTCTCTAGTTGGACATGAATCACGTACAGTGAAGCTGCGTTTCAGTCAAACATGGCAGAAAGCACTGGGTTTCAAACACTGTGTACTCACACAGTGTCTTTATGTGTGTATTTAGTGAAGGGAAAACATGTTTTGCCGAACAGTTCATTTGATTCATTTCTTTGAATTTAATTTTCATTCCCATTTTGAAACCCAGACTTCAGTGCACACACACACTGACACACTGATTGTTTATTTGCTGAAAGAAGGGATGGAAATGAAAGTTACTCGCTCATCAAGAAGTAGAATGTTATCTACAGTAAATTAAATCATAGTTTAATAGAGGTCCCATATTATGATCCCTGAGATCATTAACAAAATCTATTAACTCTCTCCCCCGCATCAGAACAGAAACCATACATGCACTCCTCCCAGCACTGTAAGGCATGGTTTAGGATATTGAGTCCTACTCTGTGTTTTTGAAATTCATTTCCAAGGTGGGAAATCAAATCACTTCAGTTAATTCTGCCGAGCAATTAGATCTAATTGGAGTATAACTGATGATAAGTTTTCTTTAAGTGAGAGAAAGTAGCTGGAACTTTCATAGCTTATAGGGGGGCATATCCTACATATTTCTGTACTAAATTACATTCCCAGAGGTGCTCTTATGACATTTATGGGGGTTTATATATCAAAAACTATTTATTTTTGCATGATCAGTCTATTTTTATTCCTTTGAATTAAACATGCTGTATTGGGGAGCAGTGCAGGGGGACGGTACCTTACTCAGGGTACCTCGGAGGTGCCTAGTGGTCTTGGGAATCGAACCCGGATTTTCTGATCGCAGGGCAAATGCCCTAACCACTAGGCCACCAGCTGCCCTAGATGACTAAATTAGACCATCTCCAAAATGGCAGGTACTGTGGGATGTGGGATGCAGGGGTTAGTACCTACCAAAAGTGACCCAAGTAAGGGAAACCAGTGACAGGGTCATGGGCACCCAAGGCTCAGGGACAAGTAAGGGGAGTGACAAGTAGTCTGTCTAGTCTGATCCTACAGATGTGGCCCAACTTGCTGCAGACGTTCATGCGGGCTATGATAGAAAGGTGAGCACATGAGCAGATCTGGACCATGGAATAATGAAAGAAGGAGGCCTAGTCTGATGGACCATGTTTTCTTTTACATCATGTGGATGGCTGGGGGGGATATAAGTTGCTTACCTGTGGAAGAGATGACTATAGGATTTGACTATAGTGCCAGGATCCACTATAGGAGAAAGGTAACTTAGTGAAGGCAATGTGATGCTCTGAGCAATGATCTGCTGGAAAATCTTGTCCTCTGGCATTCATATGGATGTTCCTTTGACATGCTTTGGAAAAAGTGTCTGCTGAATGCCGAAAATGTAACTACAGTGTATAAAGTAAGGGAGGTTAAAGATTAGGTGGTTTATATATGATGATAATTCAGTTTTACATTAATTAGGGATGTATTTCAGATATTCTTTAGGCATATGCTAAACACTGGTCCACTTTTTGAGTTCACCCATTGATGAGGAAATTCTTGACAGAACAGAAACTGAAGAAAGTTTGTTTGATTTGAATTGGGATGTCTAAAGACAGAAATGATATTGCTTCATGATTCAATACAAGTAGACATCCAGCATATGTTCGGTGGTCTTCACCTCAGCTGAAAAAGAAATTACGTCAGAAGTGCCTCTTCCTCTGGCTCACTAACTGTTATCCACTCACTTGTGAAGTCCTTCAAATCTGCATGTTTAATCTGCTATTGTCCTCCACTTCCAGCTTCCACGTCTTTCTGAAACAGCTCTTTCCATCTCTTTCATCCACGGCCCTGAAATATCTCCGTCCTCCACTCCCGCATGTTAACACTTTTCGCCTTTAGGATAAAGAGAGGAGGAGACACGAGGTGATATTACGTCCCTCTACAATTACCAAGTTAAGCGAATATTAAAACGTCTGGCTGCATCGGCCAGGGCCGTCCTGATTGCTGTTTTAACCTTTGACTGCGGAACAAAGCAGGCGGCTCTTGGAGCAGATATGAGAGAGAGGGAATCTAATTCTGGAATGATCCCCCATAATGAGGTGGGTGGGGGAGGCTAATGGATGCATGAGTGATATTGCACCACGACTGAAAGATTTAGGGCCGAGGGGTCTTCCCGAACAGAATAATCACAGGCAGCATGGCATAGACGGCAGGGCGTACGCACCTTGCTGCCACGCCTCAGGATAGTGCTCCTAAATCAAACACCAGGAGTTTTCATCACATTAAAATGACCCTCAGGTGCTCCACTGTAGCTGCTTGACTGAAGAGGACCAAAATTGCCACAGAGTTCTAAACTTACACTTAGCATTTGAGAACTATCCTCATCTGGCCAGAGAGAAAATAGAGGCACTCTGCTGTTCTCCTCCAAGAAAGGTTTTAGAGAGCAAGAATTGTGTAAAGTCAAAAGTTACAATAGCTAATATTTAACCTTTTTATGGCACTGTGTCATAAATGTGCACAAATTCTTGGCACACACATATACAGGCAAACTGTTCCCCCTAAAAGACAAAAAAAAAAATCACAACTGAACTGCCATTCCTGTTAAATTACCCATGCTCTGTACCAGGGGTCACCAGTGTGGTGCCTGCGGGCACCAGGGTACCACCAAGGACCACATGAGTAGCCCACGGACCAGTTCTAAACATAGCACAACTCGCCAGTGAACAACATTAATCATTTAATTTTAAATATTAATCACATTTGCATTTCTATAGATTTGAAAATGACAATATCTAAAAAACATGTTTATTATACATGAAGTTTAGATATGTTTATATGGCTCAGTACCCGTGAAATAGCTCTGTTTCAAAATGGTTGGTGACCCCTGCTCTGTACTACGCCCATTATTTACATACTGTTAAGATAAGATAAGAAGATAAGATAAAAAAAAACTAAATTCATCCAGACGTTAATTTGTTTATCAGAAACATGCTCAGTGCAACAAGAATAAAGATAAGTAAATAAAAAGTAAAGTAATAAAAAGTAAAAACAAACAAACCAAAAAACACAACAGTATTAGTGCAAACAGAATCACAAAATGACTATTACACTTTTTGTCCTGTTGCTGCTTTTTTCTGGGCATTTTTTGCACAGTAAGGTTTTTCTGCTATTTCCTAAGTCACGATTAAGAATTGCTAGAATATTACAGCTGACACAATACAGCATTCGCTCTCACTTGGTTTCGGCTTTTTGTCAGCATTGCTGTATGCTTTCCTGTCCTAGACTGTTTGTAATGTTTGTACAAGCAACTCAGTGACTTTGAAACTCTGAGAGTAAAAAGAACAGAGCAAGGCTGTCTCTTTTGTTGTCCATATTAAATGTACATCCCAGGCAAAGGCTTTAACTAAGGCTAGAATGTGAGGCTGTACCCTGTACATTGTACATGACAAAAGACTCATTACTCAAAAGGTCAGACTTGCACCTCACAGTAGGAATACAATGGATACACTGGAAATACAATGGAAACTATTCAGGAGAGAGCCAAACTCATGGCTGAGCTTTAGTACTAGGTGTGACTGAAGTTTAAATGTGACTGCAGCTAATGAGGTTAATCAGTGCTGACAGGTGAGATGACAGGTGGGTGAAAAGTATGGCCAGGGAGAAAGAAATACGTCCCCAGGTGGTTCCCTGGGATCCTGCAATGATGGACACACATTTTTACATAAAGCATGTTATGTAATTAAACTTCTAATACACAGTACATCCGTTTTAACCATTACAGCTTCAAATCCTAGGCACAGATGAAAGACATTCACCCACCCACTCTACTAAACTGAGAATGGCAGCCAGTAATGTATATGAAAAAGAGGGAACATGTCAAAATGGCATGTCTTATGTCTTCAAGCAGTAATTTAATATCTTAAAGTGGCATCCTTATACAACATCATTCAGTCAGAATGGAATTTCCTGCTTGGAACTGCATTTCGTCCTACATGTTTCCAGTTGATTGTACAGACCATTTTCTCCAGAATCTTCTGCTTTTTCTCTCTAATTTCAGTATCAGTATGTGTAGTTTAACATTCATTATCTGTCACACAATCATTATCTGCTTAGTTTCAGTCTCTATTACTTGTAGTCTACAAGTGTCGAGTTTCTTCAAGTACTTCTAACAATGGTAACAAATCCCATCTGCGGACTTTGGAGGACAAGCCAACACTTCGTCATTTTTGCAGTGTGGCAGGCCAGGCACTGGCATTAGAGAATAAAGTGACCTTTAGAAGTTGTTCTTGTTATGCAACAATGTTTAAGTAAGTGGTATGTGTCAAAGCATCCATTTCCCTTCGATCAAAATGACTCCACCAGTTTGCCTTCTTCTCAAAGTGAATCCTGGCCTCTTCACCAGGTAAGAGATGCGCACTACATTTACGGCATTTATCAGACGGTTTTATCCAAAGCGACTTCCATTCCCTAACTACAGGGGACAGTCTCCCTGGAGCAACTTAGGGTTAAGGGTCTTGCT
>JBBPDC010063345.1:0-10941 GCA_037974485.1 Hemigrammopetersius urotaenia
GGCGCCGTGTTCCTGCTGCCCCCTGCTTCACTTGGTGAATGGGTTAAATGCAGAGGAAGTGTTTCGTGCTGTTCACTATGTGTGCAGTGGTGTGTTCACGTATGACAGAATGGTCACTTTCACTTCTAAAGACAAAGGGTTTGAAATTATGATGGACTTAGAACATTATTAAACTTTTGGATATCCACTATTCTGTATGCACTGAGATTTTTGTGTAAAATATAAAGTGCCATATAAATAAAATGTATTGTTATTATAATTTATTATCCTTGTTTCTCTGTGTCGTCTCCTCCCAGGTCTAAGCTTTCCAGGAAAAAATCAGCACAGATGAGGATGTGAGGGAACAACCTTGTTCCGCGTGGAAACACGTCGGGCTCCTGTGGTGTATATAGTTCATGTGAAGAACGCCCCTTGCCTACCACCCTCAATACTGCCTCCTGCCTGCCTCCGCACCCTGCGTCCAACCATACAATGTGTGAACATGTGTGGTATGAGTATGTATGAGCACGAGTGTATGCAGGTGTGTATGTGTCAGACCTGCTTTAGCAAAGAGATAATTGTCAATTCATAAGTACTGTAACTCCCCATCTTCAACCCCCCTATACAATTACTGCTTATTAGTGATTACTATAGGATAAGAGTGTCATACTAAAAGCCCCCATTTACAAACTGTAAACGGTTTAGCTGCTATGTAAAATGCAGTGCAGTTCTCCGCTTGTGTATGTGCTTCTGCGGGTTAGACGTCAAGTGCTTTCTTCCCTGAGCTTCTGTAGAGTCCTGTTGTTTTGATCGCACTGTTGAACACGGAGACAATACAGAGCTGCTTTGTTACTCATTTATTATTCTTTTTTAATGGTTTGGAAGGAGTAAGGCAGTAGGACTTAGTTACAGGAAAGAGTCATAAATATTCAGCCTGAAAGAGGATCTGGCCTCATCAAAAACAATCAAGCCCGAAAAGGGAACGTCTTAAACTTTTCCTTCTAAATGCCGGATGTTTAACCCTTTTTATTTACATTACGTTGATTTATATGTTCATAATGTTTGTAACATTATTTATGTAATTAGAAAACGCATTTTTCACATTGCACTTTCAAATCCAAGCTTTGATCATTTGTTAAGCCTGATACTCATTGTTTCTTCTAGAAATGTAGTCATGAGTGAGTTGATTTGCACAGGAGTTTTTGGCTTATAGCTGCTAACAGAAACCCGACCTCCCTTGATTTTATTGTTTTATTTAATGCACGCTCATAAGATTTTCACTAAAGAACTCAAGTCATATTACAGCACCTGGACAAATGGGCTATTTAGGGTTATATCCCAAGTTACACTTAATGTGGATATTATCAGGGATTATCAGGAATATTGTAATTGCATTTACATTTAGAGCGTTTTGATGCTGATGGTACAGATTTACTGCGTTTTATTGGCCTTTACTCTCACTTGCAGGTTTTGTCTACCTGTAATGAAGGAAGTAATTGAAATGACCTCTGTCCAAGTGGTTCTCAGCATGCAGTAATTCTCATCTAGATCAAATTTCAGTGTTATAGTTTTGGAATGGGAAGCCCAAACACAGCCTCGTCTGAAAGCCTTGAGCTTAAGTCTATCCAGGCAGTAGTAGATTCAAACCAAACTGAAAATGGTGTGTGAGAAGAAGTGGAACTCTATAAATATAGACTATTTCTGACTTTTCTTGTCCTTTAATTTGCATCTCCAACCCACAACCCTAGTAAGGATTAAGCGGTTACAGAAAACGAGTGAATGAAAAGTCTCAAATAATGATGAAGACGGTTGATAAATATAAGAAATGTCCTACAATAGACCTTTGCATCGAGGGTGTTGCTTGTGACCTGCCTGTGTTCTAACATAATGGTGGAGAATGACCAGCCAGTCATTCTTAACTCGTTTAAGAATGTGGGGTTAAAAACACCACTGGGTTATATGCCTTGGGCCAGACAACCCATAGAGCACAGACCTAAAAAACAGACACAAGCAGGTTTCTGAGATACTCCCTGATATTGGCATCAATACACAACAGTGCAAATCCAGCCTATTTCAACAAAATCTCACCTTCTTTCATCCCGTGGGTTCAGAAATGCGAAATAAGAGAATTTATGTTGTTGTTCAGTTAGAAGACTTTCCAGCGATGCCTCTCGGTGCTCCAATCAAGTACTGTCCATTCCTTTTATTTTGTCCATTTGATAATGCTATGTATGTGACAGCATGCTGTATATAGTTATTGAACTGTCTGAATCTAATGCATCGAAGCTCATTTACCTCCATACAGTATATCAGTAGCATTTACATAAGAATACTATTTAGATCAGATTATATTGTATTATTTCGTTGGGCTCCGTAAATCATTAACACAAATCCTCCAACTGCTCTCAAATGAAAGGCTTCAGGACTTCAGTATATCAACACATCGCAGTACACACATTTCAAGGAGTCGGATTTTTGGGGATTGTTGTTAAGTGGTGTCTTTCTCTCTCTACATGTTACTCCTGCTCTCAGTGGACTGCATTAATACTACCTTTCAGAACATCTGAAAAATATTCATCACTCATGGACTCATACGTTCGTTCATATTTTGCAGTATGAAACAATACTTCAGGGCGCGCCGCCCTGCAAACTTAACCGCATCTTATGTGACTGCTTCTACATCCCTGCTGTGTATATAAACCAAACTGTGGACGGTCTGGTAACCTCTTTATACCATTAGTGGATAGGCTGTAGTGTACTCAGTGCTCAAGTTCTCGTTGGACTTGTGTCTTCTAATGTCTGTAGACACTTAACACTTCGTTGGACGTGAAATAAATGTGCGACACTGTCATAAACTGTTTCCGGCTTCTTTTATGTGAATGACGCACCGGGTTTGAGAGCAAAACTGCTTCCCCTTCAGCTGCCGATGAACCTTTCTGTGCTTTAGATCATTTTCAGAGCAAGAGCCGAGCCCTGTGTCTGTGTGTTTGGACGTTTTAGGGGGAAAGCCAAACATTTTTTTGGAAATTTAGGTTAACAGGTTTCCTGCTAAGCTGACTATATACACTGATCATCAAAATTACTTTGCCACGATTTGTTCTTAACGGTACTTTGGAATAATTTTTAAAAAATCATTTAAAATAAGAGAAAACGCTTTGATGAGCATGAAGTTCAATTCAATTCAATTCAGTTTGATTTATTTAGCGCTTTTAACAATGGTCATTGTCACAAAGCAGCTTTACAAAATGAAATAAATGAAATAAATGTGTGTGTGTGAGTGTGTGTGAATGAAATGCCCCTGATGAGCTGAGAGTGACGGCGACAGCGACGAGGAAAACTCCCTAAGATGGCGATAGGAAGAAACCTTGAGAGGAACCAGACTCAATCAGGGAACCCATCCTCATTTGTGTGAAAACAGATGATAAAAGAAGTTGAGTGTTGATGATAAGTACAACTGCTTTGTGATAAAATGGTTTTGCTGATATTGGAAAGTAACATCAGTCATCAAAGTGTATTCTTTGATATAAAGAGCAGGTTTCAAATAATGGTCTAATTTTTTTCTAACAAACCAAATTATAGTTAAGAGCCATTTTTGAAAGGATTAATTTGGTGATCAATGTACTTTAATCAGGTTAACATGAAGCCTCATTCTAAGAAAATGCTTTGTGTAAGTAAAGTCTACTTGTCACACTTGAACCAGTGGAGCGTGAAGTTGGGTGTTGGGAATAGAGTGGTGCTTTAGAATTGTCTACGTTTCTGCATAAATATGACCTGAAGCAGTCACATTTTTTTCTGATTTATTTAACTGGGTTCTCTTTATCTACTTCGAGGACTTGTGTGAAATTCCGATGCTGTTTCAGGTCGTATTTATGCAGATATGTAGACAAAAAAGGGTTCACAAACACCACTGTCAATACACCCACAGCTGCTTTGTGATTAAATGTGTTTGGCTGATATTTGCGCTTAATTGAAAAGTAAACAGGATTAAACTTTGCTCAGTAAATTCCAAAGGAAGACTCGATGTCTCCTCACATTTGACTTCTGTTCAGAGTATTTTGATCTGCTGCCAGTTTTCCTCTTTGTCCAGCTGGCTAACTGTTTCTCCCTTGGGCATTCTGAATGTAGCTCAGGTGTCTTTTTTTGGGAGAGAGAGAAGGAGGGAGGGTGTGTAGCAAAGACCAGAGTCAGCACCTCTGCCAGTAAAAGTATTAAACTCAAACCCATAAAGTAAAAGTAAAAATGAACAAAAGAATGGGCAGCGTTCAGTCTTCAGCTTAGTTGCTACTGGTATATTAAACAGTATCAAAATCTACCTCTAGTCTACCAAGTTTGAGGTCAATTAGGAGAGTATAAGCTTACTTTAGTCTCAAAGACTATCTTGAATGCGTAATGTAAGCAAAATTGGTCTCCAAATGTTAATTCTACTGCTTTTGGTGATTCCTTTATAGTTCAGGCCTCTCAGCCGGGGCCTTGCTTCTCTCTCTTTCCAGCTGACCATCTGTCCCTCATTCAGGCATTTTAGATGCAGCTCAGGTGTCATTTTAGAGAATGCGTGAGTGAGAGAGAGGGAGGTGCAGTAATGACCAGAGACGGGACCCCTGCCAGTTGACTCCGGGCGGGGCAGTAGGGCAGCATGGTTCTCCACAGGGCGATCCAGGCCGCTCGTGAGGGTGATATTGAGGCTCTCAGGGTCCTACAGCGCTCCGGCTACCTCTGCTCAGCCATCGCTGACCCCCAGGGTGCCACGCCCGTCCACCACACTGCCCGCTGCGGCCAACTCAGCTGCCTGTGCTTTCTGGTAATAGAAGCCGGCCTTCAGGCCCACAGTCGGGCAAAGAACGGGGCCACGGCGGCCCACGACGCTGCAGCAACCGGACACACGCAGGAGCTGCAGTGGCTTCTGGGACAAGGGGACTGCAGGATTGAGGTGACGTGAGATGAAGAGGGTTCTAGGTTTGAGAACCATTGGCATACATGGTGCATTTAAGTGTAGGTCTGATCTCTATAAAGTGCAATAACAGTTCTAACGCCTATTTGAGTAAGTTTCATATTTGTAGTACTTCGTGTGTATAGCATGGAGTATTTAATGTAAGGTATCGTCTCTGAAAATGTTTTGTTGAAAAGCTTTTTATTGAATTTATGTAGATTTTACATTTTATATCATTCTCGTCTCTTTGAGTCGTAACTTGAGCAATTTCCTCTTAATCAAGTTCTCTGGTTCTGATTAACCCACTGAACAGCAGCACTGTTAAATAAGCTCGCAGAATTGAACACATGTTCGTTTGTTCACTGACTGTTAGAGGTTCAGTGAAGTCAGTTTTATGGCAGGGAGGTTATTTAACTTTAAAATGAGCATTTTTTCATATTGAGGTTTATTACAAAGCACTTATAAATCTTAAGGCTTGTTGTTCGTCACCCACTATGAAGCTAATCTGTTATGTAATTGTATTTAATCTACAGTGCTGGTTTCATCTGGTACTAAATGTTTTCTAAACATTATCCAATCATTTGCTGTAATCGGCTGAACCCTGCATATAGGGATACAACAAATTACTTTCTGAAATATCAGCATTAGAACACTAATATGGGCCCTTTTATGTTCTCTTGCATTTATTAATGTTAGACAGTTAGGTTAGCCCAATATAGTCTGATTGGATTTTAAAGGCAGTTGACATTGAGTTGATTAATTTTTTTTTATTAATATGTCATTTATCTTAAATCAAGTCACCGCTGTGTGTACAAAATGTAAACACCACCAGTCAAATTACATGAAAATAACACATCTTGTACAGAAAACATGTCACTTGAATTTAAAAATACATACTTAAACATAAAAGTGCCTTAGATTTTGCAAGAACTTGCATGTAATTTAACTAGGGGTGCCAAAACATTTGCCTGAGACTATTCAAATTACAGAACAAATTGTATAAGAATATGGAAAAAAAGAAAGAAAGTCATGAGGGGCTGCAGGAATCAATACTCCAGTTCAGCAGTGATAGAATTAATGTGTTAGCATTTTTTAAAGATGAATTAATTAGTGTCTATTGGAGAGACTGTGAACTTCATTCAAATGTAATGTATCTGAAAAAGTCCTCAGTCCAGTTCTTTTGCAGCACTGACACGTCCACACGTCCTGTTTCTTTTTGAGAACCTTTATGAAAACTACAATAGCGTTTTTACTTGCTTTTTATTGAACAGCGTCATCAATGGGCTTTTTGCTGAGATTCTAAGAATCTTTGCTATTCCACATAATACAGCCCATATCATGATGTTTCTCATCATATGGACTGTATTGTGTGGAACAATGGAATATACGACACAACACAGTGCTACACAGTGCATTGTGTATCATGTTGTTTTCTCATAATATGGACTACATTTTGTGGAACAATACAATATAACAGTACAGTCCATTTCATGTTTTTTAATGATGTGGGCTGCATTGTGTGGAACAGTACAATACAATGAAAAACAGTACAGTACAACATGATTGGATTGTTTTGTGCAATACATCAATTCAGCACAATACAACACAATCCATTCCCTATCGTGTCGTTTTCTCATAATATAGACAGTGCTTGGTGGAGCAATACAGTACAATAAAAACAGTACAGCACATAACATTATGTTTTCTCAGGACATGGACTGTATTGTATTGAACAATACAACACAATTCAATGCAATACAACACTATATGGTCCATATCATGATGTTTTTTCATAATATGAACTCTAGGCTACTGGGTGGAACACTACAATAAAACACAACACAATACAGTACAACACAACAGAATAATACAATACAGTACAACACAATTCAATACAACTGAATACAGTCCATATAACTAGAACACATCACTCTAGTATTCACTTTTCTACATCCAACCCCATCTACACATCATTATCTCCACTCTGAAGCTGACGCCTGTGCTGCCTGTGTTCCCGGCTGCAGGATCAGGATGGGGAGGGAGCTACAGCCCTGCATTTGGCGGCGAGGTTCGGCCACGCTGAGGCGGTGCAGTGGCTGCTGTCTGCAGGGGGCAGCACTCAGACAGAAACCAACTGTGGAGCCCTTCCTGTCCACTACGCCGCTGCCAGTGGACATCTTACCTGTCTCAAACTGCTCGTGTCCCACTCCCCGAGGTGAGACACACACACACACACACACACACATAAACAAACATGAGGATATACAATACTGTGCAAAAGTCTTGAGCTACCCCTCATTTCTTCATATTTTGCTTCCAAAGATCCAGACATTCTTGTATTTTTAATGTGTTCTTGAGGAACAGTTCTCCAGGCTTCCTGATGGACCTTCAAAGGTCTATCTCTCAACAACTCGGAAGAAGCAAACTGAAGGTCTTGGAGAGGCCAAGCCAAATCCTGACCTGACCCCATCGAGATGCTGTGGCTGGCAGTTAATGCTGGAAAGCCCCCCAGTGTGACTAAATTAAAGGCTGAATTCCAGTTATTATAAGTGACATGGTGGTGGTGGTTTGGGGCTAATTAAGTGTGCTAAATAAGTGAAAACACAATAATTTTTAAAAAATGGTTCAATAAATAAAATGACCATTTAGAACTATGTCCTGCTTGTCTTAGACTGTTTATATGATCTGAAACTGTCCAGTGTGACAAACATACAAAAAAAATACCAGGAAATTGGTCTGTTTGTACGTGTACCACAGCATCAAAAGCACTGAGAGGTGAAGGGAATAAAAATTATGTCCTAACAGTGGCACCTGTTGAAGGGTGAGATATGTTAGTCAGGAAGTGGACAGTCAGGTCACCCTGAGTGGGGGGTTCCTGCTATGCAGTGTTCAGTACCGACCGAAAATGGTCCAAGAAAGGGATGTTACTTTGACATGTACCCCCTAATTAAGACCCAGTACACCCCTTAATGTCATCTGTGTTCCCAAATAGGGATGTTGTTATTCAGCCACACTACAAGCACTGTTCAGGAAGGTTTTGAGGCTTTTTAGAGTAAAAAGTGAAGTTCAATCTGCTGACTTCACCTCCAAATTCCCCAGATCTCAGTCTGATCGAGCATCTGTGGGATGTCCCACCTCATAACTTACTGGTACAGAAACCACAGCACCTTCAGAGGTCTTGTGTAGTCCAGGCCTCGCTGTTTTGGTGGCACGAGGGGTCCTACACAATAGTAGACAGGGTTTTTTTATGTTATGGGTGTAAGTACTCCAGAGGCTATTATCAAGACGCTTGTAATAAACATTTTCTAGGTCAAAACTTAAAATAAACAAATAACATTTTTGTGAAAAGCACTGGGCTTCCCCTGGTTTTTCTCTGCTAGAGAGAAAATTTTGCCTGAAAGTAGGTGCAACACTCACATAGGTAGCTTGGCCAGCAGGTAGCTTGGTGATTAGGGAGTTGTTCATGTGATCGGAAGGCCATGGGTTTGAATCCCAGGACTGCCAGCGGCACCACTGAGGTACCCTTGGGCAAGGTACCGCCCCCACACACTGCTCCCTGGGCTCTGTGATCCTTAAATGCAGAGGAAGAATTTCACACGCATGACAAACGGTCACTTTACACTTTATATCAGAGACATATGGCTGTATCTCAAAACAATTGTCCACACCTACCATGCACTCTTGTTTCATGCTAACAAAAGAGTGTGTGTGTGTGTGTGTGTGTGTGTCTGTGTATTAGTGTGTGTTGTCTATGCTCAGTTTAGCACACAATAGCATCCTCAGCTGAGAGCCACTTGGACGACAGAGGAGAGGTTTGATAGTGATGCCAGGCCAGTGGGGGGTCAGACATATGTTAAATGGATCCTCATGGCTCAGCACTCAATAAAACATGAGCAGCTTCTTACCTGCCACATGTCGGCACCTGTGCTGTTACACTCGCCCAGGGTCCGCCCCCTCCTCCCACACACACTTTATACCCTTCGTCCCCTCACACACAGCTGCCTCGTACACCTGAGGTGCATCATGTACAGGAGATGTTATTGTCAGGTCAAGTCAAGTAGCTTTATTGTCATTTCAGCCATATGCACAGTACAGAGTGAAATGAAACAACGTTCCTCCAGGACCATGGAGCATCAAAAACAAAACAAACCCACAAAGAACAAAAACAGAAACACCACAATACTACATAAGTGCAAGGAGAGCAAAAAAAAACCCCACAATGTAGTGTTCTTAATGTATTTAAATGGTAATAATGTGCTGGTAGATAATAGTGTGACAGTGCAAAGTGTGTCTTAAAATCTGATCAAAAAGCAGCTTGTTTGACTGAAATGCATCAGCTGCAAAACCTTTACTGCTGATTCTATCAGTTATTATGTTATCTAGCATTTACTTTGACAGTTGAGTAATGGTGGCCCTTTGTGAAACATCTGGTGCTTATAGCGCCCTCTTGTGGAGAACTTGTTTTTTTAATCCAAGGATGCCCTCTGTTTAAATTGTACATTCTCAACAAATTGACTTAGTGATTACTTTGCAACCTGAATGATAAACACTTTTTTATTATTGAAGTAATCAACCTGAAACATGCATGCACTGAACATCACAGTATACCTTATTACATGTATCAACAAATGTAATGCATCCTATGCGTCTCGTCTTAACTAATAGAACCAGAACAGCCACAGTACACAGATCACCTGTATATAAACGGTTTGTATCTGTGTTTCTCATCTGATCCAGATCCGTAGACCATCAAATGGCCACTGGGGCCACTCCTCTCTACTTGGCCTCTCAGGAGGGTCACCTGCATGTGGTGGAGTACCTGGTGAAGGACTGTGGTGCGAATGTACACCTGAGGGCCCAGGATGGCATGAGCGCCCTGCATGCTGCTGCTCACATGGGACACTACGGCCTGGTGGTCTGGCTGGTGAGTCACCTTCTGCCTTTTTAAACATTGTATGGAAAATGGACCAATAGAAAAGAATAGAAATCTCACTACATCAGCGAACATTGAACAATGTGGCCTGCGCTGTGGTTATACACTAAAAAGGTTGCGCAGTTTCAAAGCAATATGGCATATTTTAAGCCTGAGTCTGCATCTAAAGATAGAGCCACACACGTTTCCAAGACGTTGTTTGAAAAATACCAGTCAGCTTGTTCATCCCGTTGTCAGCATGATGCATTTGTTTTCATAAATAGAAAGAGTTGCCTCATGTTACCGAGCCCAACGTCCAAACAATCTTCTGCTCCTATTTTCAGCAGTCGCTTCTTAATCTCAACCCAAACATTAATAAGGACTGTGCTATATAAGGGACAACTATTTATAGATTAGGTTCCTTATGCCTAGAAAGGCCATGTTTGTGGCTGTGGATTTATGTTTACAAAGTGCAAGGGAGGGGGAAAACATGACTAGACTATGTCACAGTCATGCCTGTGTGCTGGTGGATACTGGGACAGTTCACGCCTGCGACCACCTGTGGGCGCATCTAACTCACGGACTACCAACCCTACCCCAACACGGACTCCTCTAGACACCTGTGTGTAATGACCTTGTCTCTCATTCGCCTCACCTGTTTCCCCTTCATCATTACTCCCTGTGTTCCCATTGGTCCTATGTTTTGTCCTTCTCTGTATTTATAGTCGAGTTCTCCCTTTGGTCCTCACTTGAGCATACCATCACCTTACCCTCATCGTGTTCCTGGTCCTCTTCTTAGTTTAGTTGGCCACCGTGCCCCTTTCTGTTGGTTCTTGGTAGTGATGGGAAGTTCGGCTCTTTTCAAAGATTCGGCTCTTTTGGCTCGACTCCCTTAAAAGAGCCGGCTCTTCCGGCTCCCGAATGGCTCTTTATTTAGTGTCACTCAGAGCCTTCTATTTTAGCCCAATTTATCGATTGTGAATGTTTTGTGTATTGGTAAGCAACTTTTTAATTTCTTATTTTTCATTAAAAAAATACACAGATACTTGTCACGTCTCTCTCCTGTGGGGTTAAGGGGAAACTGAGGGCGCCGGAGCAGAACGACATGGTAAGGTTTGCAAGG
>JBBPDC010063367.1:0-10940 GCA_037974485.1 Hemigrammopetersius urotaenia
TGTGTGTGTGTGTGTGTGTGTGTGTGTGTGTGTGTGTGTGTGTGTGTGTGTGTGTGTGTGTGTGTGTGTGTGAACCTTCATTGGTCTCACGATTCAATTTGATTACGATTATCATGTCAGCGATTCGATTCGATTTGATATCTCGATGCATCACGATGCACCCCATCAATTTTTCTGAATTACTTCACATGAATTACTTCCCAAAAATACAAGCAGCGAGATGTAATCTCCCATTTAACCTGAAAATGTAAAGAGAAATTGTGACCATTACATTAAATTGTAAACAGAAATAAAGAAAAGAAAATAAGTATGGACAAGTGTTGGTATTGTGAAGTAGTATCAGTATCAGTGTCTGTATAATACGAACCCATCCCCAGCTCTGAGGTTGCTGGGGTTATTCATGGAGTCTCCTGCTCTGAAACGGCCTTATTCTTGACTCCGTCTGTGGTTCACCTCAGTGCGAGCAAAAGCTTGTTGCATACTTTACAGGATTTTGCTCTGAGTTGGTGTTTAACTGGCTTTGTTTTCTCAGCAGCTTTCATTCGATTCAGCATTTCTTCAGTAATAAAACTTCAGTGTCAGGTAAAAGGCAAAGAATGCAAAGGTTTCAGGTGTGGTGTGATAGCTGCTCTTCCTCCTGAGCTTCACCGTCTTGCAAGGTGACCCAGATTTCGCCCAGACGTGGGTGTGCTCTTAAATGCAAAGCACTCATATTTTTAACTCCTAGGAAGACCACCTTTACATCGCCAGGTCACTTTATGAATATAAACGTTTCTCTGGAGGTAGAGGTTGATCTGCCTGCTTTAATACAGCTGCAAAGGAGTTCACAGCCCGATCCGTCATCCGAATCTGGTTTAAACTTTATAATCAGTCTGTAGATTTCAAAAAACGACTCTTTTGCACTTTTAAGATCTTTATATGCTTAAAATGACATTGAGGTCGGGTCCTCTCTATTCATTCATTCAATTCCTGTAACCCCCTAATCCACACTGGGCTCATGGGGACCCTGCCAGCCCACCACAGGGCACACACACCATGCACTCTCACACTCAAGACAGTATGTGTGTCAATTTCGAATCCGGGTCTCGTTTATAACATAGGTAATAGTTACACGAAACCTGGGACTGAAATATGTAAAACAGCATAAAGTTTAAGCAAATAAGACCATACATCAAACAGACAGATAGGAAAACCTGGAAAATTGTAAAATAACTGAAATAAGACTAATTCAAAAACCGGAGTAGTAAAAATGAAAGTAAAAATGAAATAAAAAAGAAATGCAAAAAGAAATAAACAATACAGTGGGTGATAAAAGAAAAAAAGAGAGAAATAAAACCCTAAGAAGTAACATTAAAAAGATTAAAAAGGGGAAGTGGATGGAGATGTGAAATGGTCATTTGTGAGGTATGAGCGGAGCTTTATTATAAAAGTACTGCACTGTAACTAACTCTCTGTCACACTCTCTCTATCTCTCTCTATCTCTTTGTCTTTCTCTCTTTCTTTCTTTGCACCTTTCTTTTTCTCTCAATTTTCTTATCCTTTCATTCTCTTATTTTCACTCTGTCTTCTCTCTCTCTCTACCTCATTCTTTTTAGTCCTGTCCTTTTCCCCCCTCTCTCTTTCTACCTTTCTTGTTCTCTCTTTTGCTCTCTATCGATTCATCTTCTGCCTTTCTGTTCTCTTCCCCCATTCACATGTTTGGAAATTTCCAACAAAAGAAGAAGAGGAATACCTCGGTAAAACACGACATTAGATGGTTCTGTACAAGCAGAAACAAAACTCCAAAAGCCTTCATAAACAACAACAAAAATGATACGATGTAAACTCTGCTGGGTAAAGCTGAAAAGTGTGAATGGATATGTGTGTGTGGGTGTGTGTGTGTGTGTATGTGCGGCATGGTGTGGGATTGATATAGTGTGTATCAGATAGTAAAAGAGCTCCCAGCAAATATCGAATAACATTTTTGCTTGAACCGCTCTTCCCTCTAAAGCAGTCGAACCACAGTATTATGTTTTTGCTGTATCGTCCAGCTATCAGCTATTGTGAGCAGAAAGCAACTGTGAGAAAGTGTATGAAGGGTTTGTTTTCTCTGAACTGTCTCTTTAAGGAGGAATATCTGCTTATTAATGCTCACTGCGGACCCCCACACTTATCCTGATTAAACGCTGAGGAAAACTCCACAGCCCTGAGCCAAGAGCCGACATCTCAGGGTCTTTTCAAGGACAGCAGACATTACATTCCCGGGTTCACCCAACCCCCCCCCCCGGCTTTCAGGGTGACATCATTCACCTGTATGTGTGTGTGCTATGCTGGCAGTGGCCTCTCCTGCTGGCACACTTCCATCAGTCTCAGCACAGATGGCGAGAAGGGAACCGTGCGCTGCTGATTACAGCGGTCAACTGATGAGCCAGGCAAGACGTTTTGGTTTTGTTGTTACGGAGACGGGTCGCTGTGTTGACAGCGTTGTCATGGCACCACACGTCATCTGTTTGACTTGTGCCTAAAGAAAGGAACAGTATCAGATATTAATTGCTTTTACGTCTTAGCATAAAGTCGGGGGTCCGCAAACAGTCCTCTGCAAATTTCTATTATTATTATTATTAATTACATTATAGTGTAGTGCTGATATAATAAAATATCAGTATTTAGATTTTACTGCTACGTATTGTGATTGCAATGCCTTTCAAAATGTTAAAGGGCAATTAAAAAGGCTTAATGTTATTTCAAATGTTTACTTCCCCATGTTTACTTCCCTATCCATATAGTCCATATATGGGAACAGCTGGTTTTCACATCATAGTTTTGTGATGTCACAAAAGCAACTTATCTCCCTATTCTGGCCACAGCAGTTTAGCCCGACCCATTCATGCTCCGCCAACGCCTTCAATGACTTAAAATGGGACTTTTGTTGGATTATACCTGGATTCATCAGAACACCCAGTAACTCACCTGGAGCTGTGATTCACCCTGTCAGACACCTTGTGATTGGTTAGAGGCTCATTTGCATATCATGGTCTTTTGCATATTAGTATTGCAAAAAGGATTATCAAACTATATATTGTAAGGCCGTACTATACTGGATTATAGACATAAAATAACAACACATCATGCTTTTGATCCTTTTATTTTCAGAAGTTTACTTTGGTCAAAAAATTAAAGCATGTTTTATTTTAGCTTATGATAAATTATAATCTTAATCTTTCAAAATCAATGCGTTTTATGACCCTCCTCACAGCAGGATGGCACATTATTACATCTTTGGTGAAGACTAATCAAGAATGAAAGGGAGCCGCATGTGTGTGTCAGGTGATGTGCACAGTGTCATTGTGACACACTCACACTGACCACAAGTAACCCCAGCTGAACACACCCACGCTGCAGCAGAGCGGGGGGGTTGCTCCCGAGCAGAGCGTAGGAGGGGAAGCTGAGGGAGAATTATGGATGAGAGGATGAGGAGAGGGGAAACATTCAGAAAAGGAGGAAAAGAAAGAAAATGAGGATGTTGTTTGAAGAGTGTCTCTCTCTCGTCTTCTGCCTTTTCCTCTCCCCCTCCTTTTCTTTCATTCTTTCTGTTCTTTCTCTCTGTTCTCCCTCTCTCTTATTCCATCTTTTCTTTCCCCCACTCAATTATACTCTTGTGCCTTTTCCAACTCCCTCTCCATGTCTATCTCGCTCTCTTTCTTTTCACACTCACTGTTTTTCTCATTCCGTTTCTTTTCTTTCTATCTTCCTCCCCCTCTCTCTTAATGTCTCTGCCTTTTCTTCCAACCTCTTCCTGTGTATCTCTCTCTCCATGTTCTCTCTTTCTCTCTCTCTCTCTCTCTCTCTCTCTCTCTCTCTCTCTCTCGCTCTCTATGTCAGTGTATCTCTCTTCTCTTTTTTTGTTTCTCTCTCCTTCAGATTCCCTCTCTCTCTCTTTCTGTCAGTGTCATCTTCGCTCTTTCAGTTTCTCTCTCTCTCTTTCTCTCTGTCTCTCTCTCTGCTGCAGTGGGGCTGGGGAATGATTGGCTGCGTGCCAAGACGATGACCAGTAGTGGGTAGAATAGAAAATTGCGGAGAGGCTGAAGTGCAGTGTGTGGTGGTATTTACTGTAAATCTGCAGCCTCCTCTTCCTCCTCCTTCTCCGGTTAACATCAAAGCCTCTAAGCCTGCCTTCTGAGAGGTGGTCTGGAAAAGGCCAAGTTTCATTTGGTTAAATTTACCTTGCGCTTATGTGTGTGTGTGTGTGTGTGTGTGTGTGTGTGTGTGTGTGTGTGTGTGCGTGTTTGCATGGGTTATTGAAGGGGCACAGGTTAACAGGCTTTGCTGCGGTTACACTGTACAGACTGTAATTGAGAGAAGAGCCAAAGGCATTTTAGGAAACACTGGTAACAACTGAGGATCATACTGAGGAGCTCTCTCTGTAGTCTATCTCTGTAGTCCACATACAAACAGATACATTTTTTGTCTTTGGTTGTTTGTTCACTCACTATATCACACACAAATACTCTGTGTAACAGATAACGCCACGCTGGCCAGATGACTGGGCTTTTGTTGGAATACTGTTGACTGGCTCTTTAATTACTGACATGTTGCCGAAAGTCATTTACTTTGTTAACAGTCCATTCATAGTTGATGAATCCAATTAAAGGACTTCTCTTGCTTTTCTCAGTTTGCCTATTGACTTTATTCACACACTACATTTTCTAGTCTGCTGTAAACAGTAAACTAGGGACACCATACTGCCACATTGTCACGTATAATATCGACTAAGACTTTTGTATCATATTGTAGGCTGAAGCAAGCTGAACTGTCTTTAGAAATAACAATGACAGGGAATCGGTATTTATAGGTTGTGCAGTCTAGTGAGGGGATAGAGCGGTCCTCTCATCTTCACTGATAAAGGGCCACTTTCAGAGCCTGATTACTGCTGGATACACTTTCGTTTCACAACAGGAAAACATTTAGAGTTAATGCATCATACTTTAGATTGAATAATGTTATTTCAGGGCCCTTTAGACATCAGACACAAAGCAAGATAGAGTTTTGCTTGGAAGGACGTTTAAGGCCCTGAATGAAGTAGTCAGTTAGATGTTTCTTTGTGAGTAATGTGAGCCCGAACTTACAAAAGCCATTTGCAGAAATGCCACATGTTCATTCATTCGTTTATTATCCGAGCTACTTAACCAGGGTCACAGGGGGTGCAGGATTGTGGCCAGTCTCAGGGATCATAAGGCAAAAAGTGAAGAAACTCCCAGGACAGGTCACAGACACACACAAACACAGTGGCAAACTACCATCTCCATTTCATGCGTGCCGCTGGACTGTTGGAGACAGCAAGCGTCACATGTTTTATTGTATAATGTTGATAATATTGTATCTAAGACGTGGGCTGATTGATTTTCTATGGTACTAATGAAGCACTGTTAGCTGATGAGTAAATTTGGCTGTGTTAAAGAACCTATATTAGGGAAAATTGAATTTTGTGCCTTTTGTGCAGTATGCATTGTGTTATAAAGTTTCACTCCCAGTTACACATTAGCAATACAAGGAAACAAAGCTGCAAATACTGGCCTATTTGAATTCAGTGCTCCAGTATTACTGTACAGTACTGTGCAAAGGTCTGGAGACACTCCTCGTTTCTTTATATTCTGCTTCCAAAGAGCCAGGCTTTCTTGTATTTTTTAATGTACTCAATTCTTGAGGGATAGTTTCATGAGGACTTTCAAAGACTCTCATTTTCAGTCCAGTTCCTGAACTTGACCAGTTTTAGAGGAATGTTTTTTTGTTTGTTAAGCCACATGGTGATCTACATATGAATTATTCAAGCATAAAACACACATCTAACTTAAGTCCTGAACCACTGAAGGAACAGGGGCAGGTGATTTCAGATGAGCAGGCGGTGATCAATATACTGGTGGTGCTGAATGCTGAGTGACTGGAACACCTATATCTAGGCACCTAGTATCTTTAGGCATTTTGCAGCCTATCAAAGTAAACCATATGTTCGCATTTTTTTATTTAATTTGCTCAAAATACCAAAGATAAAACTCAGGACACAGTTTAGATCTTATTTTTCAAAAACGTCACAATAAAATTTTTTCATTCATTCATTTTCTGTAACCACTTAATCCTTAGCCTATCCCAGGGCCAACGGGCATGAGGCAAGGACTCACATGTATACGTATTACCTGTATAAACTTTTAGTGCAGCCCTATTCACATAATTATCCATTATTGTGCATTATTTTACATTATTCAGTTCCCGCCTCTCTCTCTCACGCGCACACTCTCTCTCTCTGTTGGAATGATTGATAATGTGTTAATGGGTTCCTGTGGTGGTTCAGAGGGGAGCTGTGTGGAACGGCTGCGGTAAATTCATTACTTTCTGCTTATTGTCATCAGTCTCTTTGTGCCTCAGCTCAGAGAAAGTGTTTGTTTTAGCGGATGTGTCAGAGAGTACCCTTTCAGTGGAAGTGTTTGTAGTGTTAAAGATGGCAGTAAAGAGAGCGCTGTGGCAGCTGTGGTGAAGAAACAGAAACCCAAGGCCCGAGTTGCCCTCATTTCATATCAGACATGACAGAAAGCGAGAGAAAAGCCTGCACCCCTTCACACTGTTTCCGTGGGCCCCATGCGGCAGTGACATGTTCTGTTCTTTGTTTCTTTTTTAATTAAACAGTTTCACAATTGGTTTAAAATATCAGATGTTTCTATTCTGACAGAAAACAGTCACAGGTTTTACCCCTGCTAGTGTCAATGAAAAGGCCTTCATTATTATAACAGGTCCAACCATCATAACAGTTGCCCTAATTATTATAACACAAGCCCCCATCCTTTTAACAGTAGCCTTCATCATTATAACAGTAGCCCTTACCATTATAACAGTACTCCCATCATTATAGTAGTAGCCCTAATCTTTATAACAGTAGCCCGTCATCATAACAGTAGCCCTAATAACTCCCCAGATGCTTCAGTCATTAAAGCAGTACCCCCATAATCATAACAGTGGCCCCCATCTTCCCCTCATAACACCATAAGGTCCATCAATATAACACTATATAGCCCTCACTTTTATAACAGTAACCCCCATAGATGTAACAGCAACCCCCATCAATGCAACAGGAGTCCATCAACAAAATGGTAGGCTCCATTATTATAACAGTAGCCCCCATAATTACAATAGAAGTTGCATCACCATAACATAAGCCAATAGACACCTTCATACTTGGTGTTGCATTATTAATTTTAACCAATTGACAAGTCATGTAAAGAAGTAGCTGACACGTTCACTAGTGGTGTTTGAACTGGATTCAGAACTTCTGTCTGTTAGGGCCTAATTCCAAAGTACATACCCAACATTTAATATCTGGGTTATAATGTGAAATTGATTATTAATTAATTAAATCATCTTATTGGTTATTGGTAGCATTATCTGGCACAGTAAGGTATAAGAGTTTGCCGTGTGTTACTGGAGGCTGTGGAGATGCTGTGTTTCCAGCTTGGAGCAAACAGTCCCAGTCGTGGGTTAGAGTAATGGTAATCCTGTCATGTGCGTTGTTGATCATAATGAAAGGGTGTGAACGCACATGCGCACGCAGAAAGTAGTCATTTGGATTGTGTGTGTGTGTGCATGTGTGTTTTATAATGTGTTTTGTGTGAGTGTATGTCTGATGAGAGCTTTAGTCCAGTAATAAATGGTGTCTGAGGACAGTGGTTTTGTGTTTGTGTGTGTGTGTTTATTGAATGAAGACTATAGACCTGTAGTATCATGTCATCTCAGTAAGACTGACCATTTGTGTGTGTGTGTGTTTTCAAAATTCTGCTGACTTTGTTCACTTCCACCCCCCACTCTTTTACTCACTCTTCCCCACACCCCCAACCTCCTGTGTTAATGTTTAATGGTGGTCCATCTATTGTTTAATGGCAGCTGGCGAACAGCTTTTAGGTACATTACCACCACAGAGATCCTTACACATCAATAATATATGTAGAATATATTGCTACACTTGTATATTTACATATTTTTAAAAGATATGGGATATATATCATTACATGTAACACACAAGGATTGTTGTACAGACCCAATCAGATTACATGTTTTGTTGATGGTCAGCATGATACAAATTTAAATATGTCTTGGACATTTTGTAGTATAGGCTTAATCTCTGTCAGGGAAACAGATCGAAAGTTTTTGCTCAGAACATTGTGTGCGCGTGTGTGTGTGTGCTATTTGGGGGTTTTTTTCCTGGTGTGTTAAATTCAACAAATAAACTGGAATTGCGCATTAATATATGCAGAAGTGTGTTCTCTGTACAGTATGCATACTTGTGTACAGTTAGATCCGACATATAATAATTACATACAAGAACAGAGAAGTATTATGGTACATCCAGGAAAGAGTGAGCAATGAGATGATCATTTGGATGTTCAGATGATCAAGTTATGTTTGCGCATCATTACTGATGGGGGTCATCATTAATGATCATCCTGGATGAAGGTCATTATGTTTATAGGTCTTATAGGTTTTACTGCTTTACTTATTTGTAATCAAATGAAAGTTCACAATGTATTGTGATTTTATGCACCCAGAACTGTATATAAGACATATTTAGTACACACAAATGGGTGTGTGAGTGAGTGTTCGTGGGGGGGGTGGCGTAGTGGGTAGGATACTTGCCTTTAGACCAAGAGGTCATGGGTTCGAATCCTACCTTCAGCACACCATCAATGGGTCCCTAAGCAAGACCCTTAACCCCAAGTTGCTCCAGGGAGAGACTGCCCCCTGTAGGTAGGGAATGGAAGTCGCTTTGGATAAAAGCGTCTGATAAATGCCGTAAATGTAAATGGGTGTGTATGTGTGTGAAATGGGTGGGGGGGTGAGAGCAAGATTACAGCTCATATCCCGTAATTCATGTTGTCTGAGTACAGTGACTGGTGTGTGTGTGTGTGTGTGTGTGTGTGTGTGTGTGCATGTGGTAATAAGGAGCATAAGGTGCTCGAGGTGAGCTCAATGGATACCTCATGATAAATGCATGACCAGGCTTGTTGTGTCCTGTATGCTCAAAGTTTGTGTAAATGTGTGTAAATGTGTGTGTGTGTGTGTGTGTGTGTGTGTGTGTGTGTGTGTGTGTGTGTGAAACTTAAAGGGTTAAGAAAACGTTTAAAATGTAAAAAGTACAATGTACCTTCTGGACGAACAGGCAGATCTGTTAGTTACAGTCTGGAACAGAGGACACATTCATTTATATGCACATTTTATAGTCTTTTTAATTAGATCTTTCCGAATTGAAATTCGGAAAAGCTGTCCATGGCTTGTTATAGTACATTTAAATCTAACAACTCATTAATTACTAATATTACCAATGCACTAGTGCTGATTATATAATCGATGGTGGCAGCCCGCGTGTGTGTATGTGTGTGGTATGTGTTTTTTGTTCATGTGCAGTCCGCAAGGTATGCAGGGCATGCAAAGGACGTGCGTATTACTCTCTACTTTTTGTACTTTGAGGAGGTTTGTGAATTGTGGATGTGTTTTCTCCAATCCTTCATCAGCCTCACATTGAATCATGTGACCTGGTCATGACCAGAGAGAGCAGTTCAGAGCTGGATATAGTCACAAGACCGTCGCTTTGGGTCACAAATTACAGGCTTGCTGTTGACAGTCAGGAGTGTGTGTTGTGTTAGTGTAAGCACAATACTGTGCTAAAGTCACAAGTAAACAACGTACCTGTAAAAACACAATATAAAACTACAATAGATGCAAATAAACAAATACAGAAAACATAAAAATGTAATGTATGTTGAATATGCTAGTTGAAATAGTACAGTCAGAAGAACACAGGTTTGGTTCCTGATCCTCTCAGGACATTCCAACCACTGCAAGGGTGTGTTCAGTTCCATCAGCAGCTCATAATTCCATTTAATGAAAACTGGTCTCAACTGATTCAATGGTATCTCTGTATCTATGTGTTTGTCTGTTCATCTATTTATCTAGTCAGTTTATCTTGTACATCACTGTAACTGCCTTGTCCTGTCTCATTTCCTGCTTTTCTCTGTCACATTTTGCTCCATCCCACGTGCTTTCTGTTTTGGTTTGTGTCCTGGACAAATGTTCCTGCAGTTGATCATTTTTAAACCCGGCTCTTCATTAAGCTGACCAAAATAATTCACTTTTGTTAGATTGCATTAATGTCTTGGCTCAACGGTGCACCCACCAATGCTCGTTAGGAACTGTGGGTGCCCAGGAAGACCACAATTTTTTAATACAATTTCTGATTATGGCTTTAAAAGCAACAACTATTCATCAAATATGAGTCCATTAAATAGACCCTCTTCTCCTTATAGATCCAAATGAGGTGAGGATGGAAAGCTCACCATTGAAGTTCTCTGCTTGTTTTATTGAAATACGCATGTATTCTGCGGGTTAAATCTGACAACCCACCCGATAATTCTCAAATCTGAATTTCCTGAGCATCAGTCACTGTAATATGTAGCAAAGAATGTGTAAGTGAGCCAAGATCGTTGGCTCACTAGAACCAGCATTAACAGATATATGGAATGTTTCTATTTAGATGTATTGACATCAGAAAGCCTGAATTAGAAAAAGTAAGACGTTTCCAGTAACATGCCAGTAGCTAATGAGTCTGAATCTGGCTCATCAGTCCATTTTAACCTCTTTTAAGATTAAGTTAATCATAACTGATGTTAAGATCATGGGAGAAAAACATGACCAGATTGTTAACTTATTAAAGGTAAGAACAGAAATATAGCACTCCTTATAGTAGTTAATTCGTTAATGTTTATTTAAGACAAAGACTTCTCATTGGTTAATAATAATAATAATAATAATGCATTTTATTTATAAGCGCCTTTCACAACACTCAAAGTCACTTTACAGAAGTTATTAAGTAATAAAAATTGAAGAATAAATAAATTAAAAAGAGTTCATAATCCTTGTGGTAT
>JBBPDC010063378.1:0-28027 GCA_037974485.1 Hemigrammopetersius urotaenia
ACACACATACACACAGAGAGAGAGAGAGAGAGAGAGAGAGAGAGAGAGAGAGAGAGAGAGAGAGAGAGAGAGAGAGAAGTCGAATTTGCTTTCGTGGAAATTAATTGACGTTTGTTATTAAGTGCAAACTTGTGAATGCTGAAGAAAACATTAAGTTGGCCATTTGCTTTCAGAGGCCCGACTTCAGATGTAAACCAGAATCGTTTACTGCAGTTCACTTTTATTTGGTCTTACCCAACTCATATTAGGACCCCACCAGAACCCCTTCCATCCACTACATCTACCCTGTTTTAAACATCGCATCAACTTCAAAATTCTTCTGTACACATTTAAGGCCATTCGCCACCTCTGACCTCTATATTTGTCTGAGCTGGTTCGGATCACCACTCCATCTCGCTGCCTCAGATCCTCCTCCTCTATTTCTCTCTCTGTCCTCCACCCGTCTGGGCACCATGGGAGCAGGACCTCCATAAGAAACTCTTTTTAAATCTAGACTCAAAACTCACCTGTTCAAAGTAGCTTATTCAACATAATTTCCTTCACTCGGCCGTATTTCTTTATTGTTTTAGGTAGATTTTGTAGTTTATGTCTGTTCGTATGCTTGGTCTTTTCATCATTTTGTTGTGTACAGTATTCTCAGTGTTTTGAAAGGCACCTTTTCAAATAAAATGCATTATTATTATTATTATTATTATTATTATTATTATTATTATTATTATTATTATTATATCAGTGACCTTGGAACTAAGGTACTTTCTAGTGTACTTTCCACAACCATTGTCCACAACTCCATAATAAATCTACTTTCAATATTTTTAAATGATTCAGTCATTCATTCGTCTATTTTCTATAACCACTTCCCTTACTCAGTATTATTCTAAAATAAAATTTGAGCATTGTGTGAAATGAGTTAACAGAAAGTACAAAGTAAATAAACCAGCAGAATAAAAATTGCTTTTTTATTGAAGAGTGTTTGTAAAGTAGTTGCTGAACATGGTTTAATGGGCAGCTCATGTCAGGTTCTTTCAGAATGTCACAGTTGATTGGTTATTGGGTCTATACTACCATTGCCCTGGGATTCTCCTGCGCCAAACTCATGGAATGAATTAATAAACTTACAAGACCTAAAGTGGATGTGCTGGTGCAAGGAAAAAATAAGAGCGGTGGTATAAGACAGAACTGAGACTGAGATCCAATTGTAGAGATGTTCTATTCATCGTGGAACTTGGGCAGTTTATCACCAGGAACGACCAAATGTTCAACACCATCTTCAGTGATCACCACCAAGTGGATCACTCCTCCACTCACATTATCTCTCCCTATAGCCAGGGCCAAAGCTGGGGAAGACAAAGAGAAAAAACAGTCATCAATCTCACTTCCTACACTGTCACGTATTCTGTGTTTTCCAGAGTTCTCCTTTATAATTCTCTGTACCATTAGTAGTGAACTGAACACAATCCTCACGGCTCATGTCTGGTTTGAATTTAGCGTCTGCGTAGCCGTAGATATAGGTGCTGCCGGAACCACCGATAGTAAAGGGTTGACTTATCAACATTCCTCCCATTGAAACCGTATATACCTAAACAAAGATAAGATACGATAAGAGATGATAAACCTTTATTGGTCCCATTAAAATGTATTAGAATTTATGTCAGTTTGGCAGAAAGTGGACAGAACAAAAGTAAGAGCAGACAACATTATAGTATATAAAAGTACACTATATAAATAATACAAAAATATAAGTATAGGCATTAGTGTGTAGCTAAAAAATTATACAGTATACAGTAATCTCTAAAATCAACTGTACTGCCTCTTCTGCAGTGATCTAGATGCCAGAGTAAATATTAATTGTGCCAAAGAGACGTCAGTCTATGACTACGCATGTCCCATGTACACATATTCCTTTCTGTTACTCAGAATTGAATGCTATCCCTCATCACAGTCATGGCATCAGATGCCTTTTTAATGTGTGTGAGTGTGTGTCTGTGAGGGGGCATTGGTGGGGAGTCTGGAACAGGGGGAGCATGTGTTTGCTAGCTGTAGCAAGGGGTTTTCCCGGGGTGGGGGTGTTTCCCGCAAATCTTATTTGTGGACTAATCTGTAATTTTTCTGTGGTTTCGCGAAAATACGTGTTCCATGTGTGTTTTATCTTTCAAATACGTCTTTCCCAGAACGACTGGCAACCCTGTTTATGGTGAAGTGATGGAAACAGCACTGGGTGGATAAATGGGGGGGGACAAAACAAATGATTTTTTAAAGTGTAATATAATGATAGACACACCTGTGGTCCGTTCTTCCTATCCCAACCCGCCGTGATGAACCCAGCCTGCAGATCTTCCCTATGGCTGTAACAAATCTCCTTAAGCACAGAAGCTGCAGCCATCACCAATGGTGGCGACTCCATTTGTATACTACAGAAAGGTCATATTATCAGTTAGAAGAATTATAGCCAATTAGTCACAGTGCAGAGCATCTTTGAGCAAACCTTGACAATGAAATTAAACTGTGGTGTTTTTTTTTTTAATTTGAGTAATAGTATTTGCTTATGTCCTTGCAGAAGTACTTAGTAATTTGTATGTTTTGCCTGTTATTATTCAAGCTATCCAGAATATTGAATACCTACATTCACTATTGTTAGAAGAATTGTTATACACACACACACACACACACACACACACACATATATATATACTGCTCAAAAAAATAAAGGGAACATTTAAACAACACAATGTAACTTATTTATAACTATTTTTTGAGCATTAAATATATATATATACTTGTAAAATCCTTTAATCTTTTAATATATATATAAATGTATAACCACCTGTAATCAT
Organism: Hemigrammopetersius urotaenia; assembly: GCA_037974485.1. NCBI lineage: Eukaryota > Metazoa > Chordata > Actinopteri > Characiformes > Alestidae > Hemigrammopetersius > Hemigrammopetersius urotaenia. Next base: position 2,835 of record JBBPDC010063378.1, read on the forward strand.
TGAACAATCAATTAACTATACAACCTACTATTCCATCATATATATCCATGTGTTCTACTGAACTTACTTGTGACTTACTTTGTGTGGCTTATTTTTGTATGCCCAGAGAAAAATATATCTAGGAAGGATTTCTCACATATTTGTCTACAGGTGGCTGCAGAAAGGATGTAGGATGTGGGAAAGTGAGAGCATGACCTGGCATGGGTTGTCAGGATGTAGCAGAATCCTCCTTATTTTATTTTCACATACACTGGATTGATTGCAGGCAATGCTTTAGCCAGGTAACCATGTAAGGATGTCACACACTCATAGTGTATATAAAGCTGAGGTAAACTAACGGACTCTGAATAACTCCTCTGTAAGACTTTGGTCTGCTGTGTGACTTGATCCCTTGCTGCAAGAATAAAAACTACACAAGATATAACCTTTTCGTACAACCAGTCATTGCTCTTACGTTTTAAATAATGTATCACAAATAATTGTTTTAAAGCTGTTACTTTTACAGAAATCGTAAGCTGTAGTACAGTACATCATACTGTATTCAGTCAGATCATATCATACTGTAAACCCCGAATCAAGAGATGCATTGTCTTACAGGACACGATTCCTGTTGTGTGTGTAAAGCAGCACAGAGCAGGAGCAATCTGCTCCCCGCCAACCCAGTTAAAAACATCAGATTAAAAAAATTAAAGGAACATTTTGAAAACACATCAGATTGCAATGGAAAAAATCATGCTGGATATCTCTACTGACATGGACTGGGTAATGTGTTAGGAATGAAAGGATGCCGCATTGTTTGATGGAAATAAAAACGATCGACTTACAGAGGGCTGAATTTAAAGACACCCCAGAAAATCAAAGTAAAATGATGCGGCAGGCTAGTGCATTTTTGTCGAAAAATTTAAATAGTACTCAGTACTTTGTATGGCTCCTATGTGCTTGTTTGTGTGCCTGACAGCTTCGGGACCTGCTCCTAATGAGATGACGGATGGTGTCCAGAGGAGATCTCCTCCCAGATCAGGACTAGTGCATCACTGAGCTCCTGGACAGGAGGCGTCAGATGGAGCAAAACATGATGTTCCAGAGATGTTATAATACCTGGTTTCTCAACCACTGGGCCGGGGACCATTACTGGGCCTTTGTTATTGGTTATTTAATATAATTTAATGTGGCCAAGTGGGCCTTGGCAACATGCTGTGTATAGTATATTAGTATAATTCCATCATCCTCCAGGAACTGCTTGAATACTCTCACCGCACGAGGGGGGGGGGGGTATTGTCGTGCACCAGGAGGAACCAAAGACCGACTGCGCCTGCGCAGGTCCAAGGATTTCATCCCGAATCCTAAGGGCAGTCAGGGTGCCGTTGTCTAGCCTGTAGAGGTCTGAGTGTCCCTCCATGGATATGCCTCCCCAGACCACTGACCCAACACCAAACCGATCATGCTGAACAATGTTACAGGCAGCATTTCTTTCCCTACGGCTTCTCCAGGCCCTTTCGTGTCTGTCATATGTGCTCAGGATGAACCTGCTCTCGCCTGTGAAGCACAGGGTGCCAGTGGTAGACCTGCCAGTTCTGGATTCTGTAGTGAACACCAGTCGAGCTCCACGGTGCCGGACACTGAGTACAGGGTCCACTAGAAGACTATCGGGCCACCCTCATGAAGTCTGTTTCCAATCGTTTGGTTAGAGACATTCACACCAGTGACCTGTAGGAGGTAATTCTGTAGGGCCCTGGCAGGGCTCATCCTGTACCTCCTCACACAGAGGAGCAGATACCGGTCCTGCTGAGGGGTTCAGGACCTTCTGCGGCCCTGTCCAGCTCTCCTAGAGTAACTGTGTCTCCCGAAATCTCCTCAATGCTCCTGAGACTGTGCTGGGAGGCGCAGCAAACCTTCTGGCAATGGCGTGTACAGATGTGCCGTTTTGGAATAATTGGACCACTGTGCATTGACCAATGTATACCATAGGAAACTGACCACTTGTTCCATTAAGCACTAAATATTAGAGTAGCATTTTTAGTGCTTTACATTTAATATAGTGGTTCAGTTTTAATGAAAAGTGTTGATCAAATCTGATATCCTTAACTGATCCCAGATCACCAGTGTTTGAAAGATTCTTTGGGACTAAGGTTTATGAATAAGAACGTGTACCTGTGGAAAGACAGCTGGAACTTGGCCATTTTTGTGGCGGCTTGTGCATCTGCCAGGGAACCAGCAATACAGCAGAATATTCTGTCATGAACCTGGATCAGCTTGTTTATGACTTTAGAGGACACATAAGACCTGTGAATTAATAAGAACAATCGTGAGTGAAAAATCATGCGTTTCCATGGGTAAGTCTGGACACAAGTGAGTCCCAATTTTATCGCTGCCAGACTTTCTGGTCTGCAATGAGTAATTTTATGATACTCACCCACCCATCGAGGCCCTAGAGTCAGAACCAATGATAACTCCTCCATCAAACTTTACTGCGAGAATAGTTGTCTACGAAAAAAGGGAATGTGAGCATTACACCAACACTCTGTGTAATCGTTGTCGGATGTCCCATCCATTGTCTATTACGAATGCAGAAATTTCTGAATGTTAGTAAGTTGATCAGAGAGAGCTACAGTATATCGCACTGTATTCTAAAGCAACTCTTCTCTTGACTAGAAGAAAGACATATTTTAAAACCCAAAAGCCTTAAAGCAGAGCTATATAAGTATCATTTTGTGAACATATTTGTCATCTGTTCTGTGACTACAGACACTACGAAACACAGTGTACTTAAAATGTGCTTAACTCTACCTTAATTTACCATGAAAATTCTCTGAAAAACAATTACGTGTTCATTAATTTGTGAAACTGACCCCTTAATTTTACCTTAAGTTTAGATTTAAGGCATGAGTGTGAAACCCCTTCATCATAAATTTAAGGTGTTATATTTATATTTATGTTATAAGGTATTTATATTTGAAAAAGTAAGAGGAAAAGTCAGTAGTTTTATCTCTTAATCAGCCTTAAGCTGTGCACTTTTCCCTTAATTTGCCAAAAGGGGTATTTATTGGGTTCGTAGTGAGATGTGCACTTACAAAAAAAAAAAAACAATGAATGAATGAATGAATGAATAAATAAATAAATAAAAACAAAACAAAGTCTCTTAAGTGAATTTGCCTGTGAGCCCCCACAATGAAATATTGACAATATATACGTTACATTGCATTCATCATTTTTTTATGCAGAATAGTAAAGGCAAACGGTTGCACTTTCATGTAAATGTGACATAATTTACTCCTCCTGTACAGACTACAGGCTGAACTTGACTCAAGTTAAAGGTTAGAATTGATCTCTCCACAGATAATTTGATCAACATGGAGTCGTGCTGGGATCGAACTGTTCAGTCTGCACTCAAACTATGGCAGAAGATGAAAGTGAAAGTAACACCGAACACGACACATTATCTCTCACTCACTTGGATGATCAAAGTAAATCGAACAGGATGATCAAAGTAAAACCGAATGATTACAATTGACGATAAAGTTCACAAGATTAATATATTTTGGTACTGGATTTTAATCAGTGGAGCCAAGTGCACTGATCGGCTCAGCCTTGCCTGAATAAAACTCCTGAAGAGTCAGAGAGCCGCGCGTTCAGCGGTGTGACGGTAAGTACTTACACCGGTACTGACTCCGGGGCGCTGGGATGCCGGGGGTCTGTCCATGGTGGGTTACGGATGAGGAATGAATGGTCTACCTTCGGCCTGACTCTCTCTTTCTCTCTCCTCTCTGAAGGAGCGTCTCTGCGTGGAGCTCTGCAGTTCAACGGCGACCTCACGGGACACGGAAACACAACTGCACCCAGTCACCCTCCCCGGTAACCCCCCCAGCTTACAGCCACACCAGCTCGGGAGGACATGGCACTGTCCACGGTGTTCGAACGGTCCGTGCCGGGGTTTAACTTCGAGAACTCCGCAAGGTGAGCTTAAACTATTTTTCTAAACAATCAGTGATTTCAATGCTTCCGAAATGCGTCAACAAGGTGTTACAACACAAAAGAACCTCGCTCGACCAAAAGCGAAAGTATCTTCTTTCACACTCACTGGCGATTTTCATTAAAAGGGCGCATTTTTAAGAATAAATGAAGTATAAGAAAAACGTTAAGAATGAAATGTGAGATGTTGAGAAACTTGGTGGAACTACATTTGCATTTTTCGTGGGAGCATCAAGAACACGCAGAGTCTCGCCGTGTCTCGTCTGGCAGCCCGAATTCGGCTGAATCTTTCACTATCTTTCAGAAATGTAGTCCTGGAGAATGAACTGGGGGCAAGAAAGAGCAAGCCCCCCAAAGCCATGAAGACTGGCACCACCATCGCAGGAGTGATTTATAAGGTATAACCAGAATTCTGAATCAACACGCAGTGTAATATAAATAATGAAATAATTGTATTTTACATCTAACTCACGTCTGTTTGTCTCTCTCTGTGTGTGTGTGTGTGTGTGTGTGTGTGTGTGTGTGTGTGTGTGTGTGTGTGTGTGTTTGTGTGTTTGTGTGTAGGACGGTGTTGTCCTGGGAGCAGACACAAGGGCAACCTCCAGTGAAGTAGTAGCCGACAAAATGTGTGCCAAAATCCACTACATCGCTCCAAATATATAGTAGGTGTTCCACTGGAAAAGCACCTCAACTTCAGTAATAAAGATCTGCTACTCATGACTGACATGTTTAAAAACAAGTGATGAATCATAACATGTTGTCAATGAATCAGATTCCTGACTTTCAGATTTCTGTTCTTAAAAATGTGGGATATTTTCCATTAAATGACAGCAGAAGCACCTTGTTCTCAAACAAATTCAAATATGCTCATTTTCTTTTTTTTTTAAAACCTGTTTTAGTTGTTGTGGGGCAGGAACGGCAGCAGACACAGAGAAAACTACAGAGCTGCTCTCCTCCAACCTCACCATTTTCTCCATGAATAGCGGAAGGAACCCTAGAGTCATCATGGCAGCTAACATCCTGCAGGACATGCTCTTCAGGTGGGTTTGGGCATGCTGAAGTTGTTGAAAATGTTCCCCTGCAAAATATGTTAGTATATCTAGACATTTTAATTGTTTGTTATAACCCTTAAGCACTGCATCATATCCAACACTGTTCCGGCACCATTTCTCACGAGGGTTACAAAATTGAGTCATTTCTGTTGACCAGCAACAACGGTGAAGTGAATAAATGTTATTTCTGCCTTTTCGTTTTTTTTTCATCCTGTCCCTGCGGTATCTCAGGTATCGTGGTGGGATTGGAGCAAACCTGATTCTTGGAGGCGTGGACTGCACCGGGTCTCACCTCTACACTGTGGGACCGTATGGAAGCGTGAATGAGCTTCCGTATGTCGCCATGGGTAAGCGTCCGTCATGGGACACCCAGGACACATGAATATATTTAAACTTAATAATAATTTAGTTATCATTCATGCATTATTCACTGGTGATTCAATGGCTTTGTGTAGGATCTGGTGATTTAGCTGCGCTGGGTGTACTGGAGGATAGGTTCAAACCAAAAATTGAGGTACGTTTGCCTCTTTTTTGTATTTGAAATTTAGCGCAAACCTCACCTAATATCCAGCAGTAATCCTGCCATACTGATGAACCTATTCTCATATTCTCACTGTTCTCCAGCTAGAGGAGGCCAAGCTGTTGGTGCGTGATGCCATCCATGCAGGCATCATGAGTGACCTGGGATCAGGGAACAACATAGACATTTGTGTCATCACCCAGCAAGGGGTAGAGTACATCAGACCCTATCAGGAATCTGAGTACAAAGCCAAGAGGTGAGACGAAACAAATATACTGCACGTCTAACATATTGTTTTTGCTGCTCTTAACTTTGTTCTGTCAACTTTCTGTCGGCACAATGTAAATTTCCCGCTGTGGGACTAATGAAATTTTATCTTATCTTATCTTATCTTATGGTAGCACAGTCTCCATTGTGGGGTGCCTGGAGAGAAAGATGCACATTTTTACCCTCTTCTGTTATCTTACATGTACATGGAGGCCCTAATTACAGGCTGATAGCCTCTGAGAATGTAAATCAAAACTAACAGTGCAAGTTTTTCAAAGAAAAATTATGTTAATCCAAGCTTAATTTTACCTTCAAAATATTGTTTTTAATTCTCTCTCTTTTTCTCCTTTTTTTCCTATCAGAGTGCAAAAGTATAAATACAAGCCAGGAACGACTCCTGTTTTAACTGAGAAGGTAGCTCGTGTGGACGTGGAGCTCGTGCATGAGACGGTTCAGAAAATGGAAACATCCTGAGGAGAAGACAAACTGAAACACCTCGTCGTTTTCCAATATTGTTGGAAAATTAATAAATGAAATTATGCTGTAATAAACCAAGATGACAGTCACATTTTCACTGAAGATGCGAATAATATTGTTATAATAAATTACCTTTGTGTATTTGCCGTTTCTTTTTACGTCCTAGACAAGCCATTAAAACCAATATTACAGCAATGAATAAATAATTATTACATTCTATACACGACATAAAGTGTGGTTAGATACTTTGATCGTTTGTCAGTTGTTTTACATTATAGTTGTACATTTACAGAGAGCTTAGTAAATGTTTTGAGTAAAACAAACCAAACAAAACCAAACTTAAAGCTTCTGTACACTACAGTGTTCTTCCTGTCATTCTGCTTTCATCATCAGCTTTAACATTCTGGTCTAAAACTGGTTTAAAAGTCCACTAGTTACAAACAATGAAAATACGGTAAATTGGACTGTGCGCCAAGTGTATAACAAGTTCACATTTTAGTTTAAATATTGTTTTAAAATATAAAACATACCAAAGCCATACAAATGAAGACTAAATGGGATCGTATCACACAGCCTAGCGAACAATTATCAAACAGAAGCTCCAGAAACATGAAAACCAGAAATCTTCCTGTTAACAGGTGAGGCGGCCAGAGGCGCGCTCCTATTGGACAGCCAGAAAATCACCCAGGTATCTGAGTACGTTTTCTTTTCCTAGATTCTAAATCACTTTCGCAATATTAATACACAGAGACGAAGGATGGGACGTGTCTAATTTGTCATCATTTTATAAAAGCCCCCTGAAATATTTTAATAATTTAGAACCATAATCGAAAGTAACTCAGAATCTCCCATTCTTTCGGTTTCGAGAGTTCGGGATCTCTTCGTCTGGTGGATCATATATCACCGGTGAAAACGACCTCGTTTTCTCTTTCCGGACTTTATTTTGCTGCTACATCACCAAATATTATTTCTGTGTTAAACAGACCATGGCTCTTTTAGACGTTAGTGGATTGTCGTCCTATTCCAAGTTCGGGACTCCGTTCCTTTCAAAGCAAACACAACTCGTGGATCGACCGAGTCACTACAATTTTGGGTCCAAATGTCAAGAATTCGCCATTCCGGTCGGAGTTGATGTAAGTAATGAGTTTAACGAGTTATTTGTGACAGTATTTAAATAATTCTTCAAAACTTTAGGCCGTTTTTCCGAAGGCGCTGTGTGCCGGAACGTCTTTGTTCTCTTTTTACTGAATTGTTCTGTTGTGTTTTTACTGAACTGTTGGTTGTTTTGAGAGACATGACCAACTCATAAGACAAATAATCAAATCAAATAATAAAACAGCAAACAACAGCTATACTCCCAGAATCATCCCCTCCCTCCAGCATCCTTGATTAGGTCCTTAAGGATTTCTGCTGCCCCTGCTGACCTCCTTACACCCCCAGTTTATGACTTAGTATAGCTCTTATGTTTGTGTCACATTTAATTTGTAAGAAATGAGTTAAAACTTGAAGATCTCCTTTGCAAGAGAGGGAGCAGACATGGCCGAACTGATGTCGGTTGCACCAGGAAGTATGTTCACACATTCAGATTCATCAGGTTATACAGACAATAATGTACTTTGTCCTAATAGAACATGTCCTAACAGAACATATCTGAATAGAATGTGTCCTAACTGAACGCTGCAAAGATAAACTGCCTCTTCATCGTCTTTTTCAGCCCTCAAACTTTCTGAAATCCTGCAGCTGTGAGGATGGTGTATCAATTGACATGAACCATGGCACCACTACACTGGCTTTCAAGTTCCAGCATGGTGTGATCGTGGCCGTAGACTCCAGGGCCTCGGCCGGCAGCTACATTGGTAAGAGCACTAACAGCAGTGCACAGAGAGCAAAAACATGTGCAACATATCAAAAGCTTTCACTGGATTCTACTAAGATGCAAGGTTTCACAGAATCATTTAAAATTTCTCCATTTCAAACTAATTTCTGTCATTTAAATTACGATCTCATTGTACTTGTGTTGATCAGCATCAAAGGAGGCAAATAAGGTGATTGAGATCAACCCTTACCTGCTGGGCACCATGTCCGGCAGCGCTGCAGACTGTCAGTACTGGGAGAGACTTCTGGCTAAAGAGTGCAGGTTTGTCTGAACATGAATCTGAAGTGTGCGTTTGGGGATGGAAGGGATGCACACATATAAAGTTACCATTGTGTGTGTGTGTGTGTGTGTGTGTGTGTGTGTGTGCTTGCTGTGTCAAGAAATATAGCCAGTGGAGTCAGTTCTGGAAGTGTACAAAGGGAAATATTATATTATATTGTTTTATTATTTTGAAGTTTAAATAGTGTTACAGTCAATAACAAACCCATCAGATAACCGACTTCAGCTGCGGTGCTGCATGTTTCGGAGCCATGAACCTTCTGCTGTTACAGAAAGCACCAGCAATTTGCCTCTGAACAATCAAGAGCATGATTTGAGTACTTCAGTGAATGAGATGTGTATTGCCTACAGTGTGTATACAATATTGTACAGTGTGTATACAGTATTGCCTACAGTATGTATACAGTATTGCCTACAGTATATATACAGTATTGTACAATGTGTATACAGTATTGCCTACAGTATGTATACAGTATTGTACCAGTATGTATATCGCATTGTACAGTATGTATAAAGTATTGCCTACAGTATGTATATAGTATTGTACAGTGTGTATACAGTACTGTACAGTGTGTATACAGTATTGAACAGTATGTATACAGTATTGAACAGTATGTATATCGCATTGTACAGTATGTATATAGTATTGTACAGTGTGTATACAGTATTGCCTACAGTATGTATATAGTATTGTACAGTGTGTATACAGTACTGTACAGTGTGTATACAGTATTGAACTGTATGTATACAGTATTGAACAGTATGTAAACAGTATTGCCTACATTATGTATATAGTATTGAACAGTATGTATACAGTATTGCCTTCATTATGTATCATCTCCTTTTAGTCAAGATGGTTGTACATCTGCTTCCATTTAACCAACACAGAGACCTAGGCCTGCATACTTCCTCTTTGGATTATTTTGCTTAAAAAGGAGCACATTTTTCAGATCATCATAACTAATGAACATATCACAGTAATTTATTATATGTGTGTTATCTTTATACCGTCAGGCTTTACAAACTACGCAACAACCAACGGATCTCAGTGTCTGCAGCTTCTAAACTGCTGTCCAACATGATGCTGGGTTACAGAGGCATGGGTCTCTCCATGGGCAGCATGATTTGTGGATGGGACAAGAAGGTACAGCGTACAATCACTGTGTATTACTTAACGGCTAATGTTTCCCTCTCTCGGTCACAATATCCTCTTCAGAAATTAAGTAAAACGTACTGGTTCTGCGAGTTGTATTGTTTACCAGGGGACAAAAACAACTAATCTTTTTCAGATGCTGTAACAAATATAGCCTGAAATACCACAGAATTGCTTGTAGCTCAGCATAATGCAAAGTGATCACAACCAAAGCCTCATGTAGCCTAATTTTAGTAAAAGAATAATCATAAAAATCATGTTAAACGAGTAACGCGAACGCATTCTGCCATGTATAAAATCCTAAGCAGGCCCACCTGACACCGACACTGAAAAAGAAATGTAAAGAAACTGGAAGGTTTCAGTGTCAAAATAAAAAGTGTTACTGTGCCACCTCTGATAACTAAAGGCTAGTTTTTGTTGCCTAGTGGTGAGGCTGTTGCACCTCCAATCAGAAGGTTGTGGGTTTGAATCCCAGCATTGCTAGTCTCAACACTTAGGTAACTGCACACTGCTCCCTGGTGCCCCTTGTTGGTGGGAGCCCAGAGCTTCACTTGGGGAACTGGGTTAAAAGGGTTTAATGCAGAGAAAGAATTGCACATGCTGTGGTGTGGTGTATTTCATATATGTATTTGTGTTTATGAGCGTGTTTGCTTTGCCTCCCAGGGTCCAGGCCTGTATTACGTTGATGATAATGGCACGCGTCTCTCAGGGCGAATGTTTTCCACGGGCTGTGGCAACAGCTATGCTTATGGAGTCGTGGACAGTGGCTACCGTGAGGATTTGACCGTGGAGGAGGCATACGAACTGGGCCGCCGTGGCATTGCCCATGCCACACACAGAGATGCCTACTCTGGTGGAGTTGTGAACCGTAAGTGATGCCCACCTACACTTGTCCATGAACTGGAGATTCAGTTCTCTTATTGGAAAAAGGGTTCTTTAAACAGTTCCGTAACATTTTTATTACCTCAAAAACCCAGTTTGAAGAAGGATTTTAAACCTAAAACATTGTGTAGAGTTTATTCAGACTTTACAAAAGTAACCTATTATCCAACTAATAACCCCTTTCTGAGTTTAATGACTAAAGTATGTCTGTGCATTCGAGAGATTTCTCTGCCTTAACACACCCACAACAGATCGACCTAATGTAGCGGTTCCAGGTAGAAACTCAGAACATCGTCTCAAATCTGCAAAACATTCTTCATATTCACAGATGTTTTCTGTACGCATGAAGATATCTGAAGAACTCTCCGCTTCAGAAGAATTTCTCTTCAGAAGTCAAGAGTTATTACTGTGATTTCACTGAATTATCTAAATATAATAACGTTTGATTTCATTCTGTCCTCTGTCTGCATGTTTAACTTCTGTTCGTGGACTATGCTATGAAAATGCATCTCTCGGTCCATGTTTCTAGATGCACATTTTTATTCTTTATTCTTCATAGTGTATCACATGCAGGAAGACGGCTGGATCAAGGTGTGCAAGGAGGATGTGTCAGAGCTAATCCATCGCTACAGGAAGGGAATGTTCTGATTCCAGATCAGTTTGTGCACTGATGCCACAACAGCTATTGCTCAGTACCCAATGCAGTTAGAAATAAAGCTGAATTTCCACAAAAATGCTGACACTGTAAAGTTGTATTTCTTTTTAAATCATAAACTAAATTATTGTGGACATTGGAGTTGGGAGCAATGTCGTCCAAAATATCAGAATTTCTTCAGAAAATGATTTGATTAATTTGCATAGACAGGTTAAAGTCCAAAAATGTGCAAGTAGGTAGTAGTGATGTAAAGTTTTATATGATCTGCATCTGCCAAACCTCAAAAACAGTCATTCTTCAAAGCCCACATCTGCAAAATAATTCGAATAAGCTGCGCCAACCCACAGGTCAACCCCACAGATCCCGCGGGCTACAGGTCGACCTGGGCGTCACTAGTGGGTTGCAGTATAAATCAGTGGTCCCCAGTTTTGGTCCTGGGGTTCCACTGCCATGATTACCTCTAATTCACCCACATAAATGAAGAGCTTTTTAATTAGTAGGTGTATTGGAAGCAGGGGAAGATCTGAAATGAGCAGGTCAGTGGCATCAACGTATCATTGGTAAGAAACACTGCTGCAATATAATCTGTTTAACTGGTCCTGTTAAATTTGTTAATATAGCAAACCACATTCTTTTTAAACAGTTTTTTTTTTCAAATTCACATTCCACATAACCTGTATATCATCTTCACAGGATGAATTAAAAAAGTACTTACACTTGGACGCACTGTAACATTATGATTATCCTCCCACACATCTTCAGGTTGGGCTGGAGTATGATAGGTAAAATCTCTGACAACCATACAAACATTTAAAAAATAAACAAAAAATAGCAGTAGTTTGAGAGTTTTTGGGTTGTGTGGGGCTCAGGCTTGCCCTCTGTTTATGGTGATGTAATGGTATGTGGTGCATTTAATGGCAAAAAACAGAATCAAGTGTATTTCTCAATGACAGCAGTGAACGTAACTTGAAATCGAAGATGTCTGTATGAACAAGATGTAAATTTCACTGCTTCTGCTTCAATACTTTTTGTTTCTGAAAGCCAGCACACAATAATAGCAATGATATATATAGCAGAGTTTGCTCTTGAACAACCTCAGTGTATGGAACTGATATCTGAGGAAGAAGCATCACACTGGTTTATTTAAAACAAAACACCCTGACTTCCCTGAAATGTCATGAATTTTTATAGTCCTGTAATGAGATGTTTAGGCAGGAGTGAAAAACGTATGAGATGGATTCACTCTACTCCAGATTTAGTCCAGATCACTACATAAACTTCCACTTTCTTGTAGAAGCAAACCCAGTTCAGTGGTACACACTAACATATGGCCAGTCTGATGAACCGCATAGACATTTTTTCCCATTTGCGATTTTGCCACATTGGGAAACATTAGCGCCTGCCCTGGTGAAGAATGGAGTGCCGCAACAAGGGATGTGAAACTGAAATCTCTTGTAACCGTGCAGGTTTATTTTCAGTCGAATTTGAAACCGCACTTCTGTATTACTGCAAGTCAACTTGCCATTTTCTGTTGCTTGGTATGATAACAATCGTACCTCATTTTACTGTAAAGGAACTCCAGTGCTCCTGTTTTACATGAGTAGAGCTGTAGGTGCTAGTTGTACAATATGGTTCCATTTACCACACTCACTGCTGTAAAACCTAGATGTACTTTTTGCTCCAAACCATGAATGCCATTACATAGCAATATTTAATACCGAATCATTTTGTTTGCCTTATAAGCCAGTCTGTGAGAGCCCACACCATTCAAATGTTATTTGAGGTTTACCTAAATGGGGTGACAATAAAAAGTTTCAGCATTTAAACCTACAGTGGGCTCTTATTTTTTTTCTGGAGCTGAACACACATCAAGTAATGAAAGCTGCGCATGAAGGCGTTCCAGGATCTTAAACCTGTTTGTTTATCCTCAGTTTGATCTGGTACCAGGCTGGTTTCTCAGTTCATGTCCTTGTTTCAACTCGCCTGTGCAGGGAAATCACGTGATTGTGAAAACAGCGCGTTCAAACATGGCGGTTTAATAAAATGGGGTCATCATGCCACCTAGTGACGAAACTGTGAACACATTCATACCGCGTTACACAAAGAAGCTGTTTCTGGCTGTGGACTGTCTGGTTCTGTCCAAATGGATTTATCAAAAAATATCAGCAAAACAGGGGGCGTGTCCAGAAACGGTCCAATTCTGCGCGGTACAATGCTGAAGGAATCGTCCACGCATGCGCAGCGTGGGACTGAAAGTGAAAGTGAAATGTGTCTTTTCGGGGAAGTCCAGAACCCAGTTGTACCGACCCGAACGGCCGTCCGTGCATGAATCTACAAACAAGATGCCTCGTCCTTCGACAATTTACAAGATCTTTATAATTTCCTTTGCGTTGTTCTTCGGTGGTGAGTAGGAAACCCAGGCACCAGGTTAAACTACTGCTATAGATCATAACATACAGTTTAATCTATTTTCACTTTAGGGAATCGTAGCTAAAGACACGTTTAAACATTAGAACTGATGTGTGGACATAAATGTGCATAATATGAGCATAAATAACCATTGTAGAATAACCATTATTAATCTGCCTTTTTCTGTTTTTGTTGTATTCTATTTACCCTCATAAAACTGCACATGCATATGACAGTGTGTGCATAGTTATTTATATTTTGTCTTGTTGTTATATAGCTTTTATTGTATTGTATTGCTGTTCTTGCTTCTATTCTGTCCACTTTCTGTCATAACAATGCACATTAACTAATAATAATAATAAAGGTTCATCTTATCTGATCTTATCTCATTCTTTAATGTAAAAGTGAATGAGTGCATAAAATACCTATTTTTGGTGACAGGCTGTAGCTCAGAAGACTCAATGCTGGAGTGCTGGTTTGTGCAAGAGAAGCCGGTCCGCGGAGGCGGCTTCTCCCCTGCCATGAGCCAGGAGAAATCCCTGCTGTACATCAGAAACGACCCAAATCAGGAGCAGAGACAACAGAAACCTCCATCCGATATCGACCCGTCCAGAATTTACCATGTGACTGGTGAGTATTAATATGTGGCCTTCTTGTAGGAGGACTGTATGAGTGGCTGAAAAGATCAAGATTTGGTAATGTTTACTTTAAAAGGTCTTTTGAAAATCTTCAGCCACCACTGAGAGTTTTTAATGTAGTTCAGGTTGTAATGATTTGTGTGATTTGACATTTTTTCATGTAGCTGAGTGGCTAGAACTAGACATTAATCACTAGGTTGCAGTGTAATGTGAAAGTACACTACCGGTCTAACGGTTTAGAACACCCCAGTGTTTCAAGCCTTTTTTTTACTGAAATTCAAACAGTTCAAGTCCAATGAAGATCATGAAATTGTAGAAAGTTCAGAGCTGAACTGTGAGAGGTTTAAAAATGGTGAGGTTACCCAGAAGTGGGAAATAATTCTGGAGCTCCATGCAGTTCTTCTGGTTTGGGCAGAGTTGGTCGGGTTCGTCCTACTGCAAGATAGTGTCCCTAAACATAATACCAAGCTCTGCCAGAACTACCTTATAAAACAGAACAAGATGGTGAGCTGGAGAACATGGAGTGGCCAGAAGTCTCCAGACTTAAACCCCATCAAACTGCTTTGGGATTAACTGGACAGAAGAGTGAAAGCAGAGCAGCCTAGCAGAACGTCTGCATCACACACACACACACACACACACACACACACACACTCAAGCACTCACACATACACACACACTTATGGGAACTATGAGTTGGGAAGAACTTTCTGCAGAATGAACAGTGACACACTGAACCGCTTGAATTTCAATACAAAGAAACAGAAAAAGTGGGGTGTTCTAAAACTTTTGACCATGTTTTTCATCAAGCTAGGAGTTGCCGGTAATGAACTGTGCTTAAAATCTCTCAGATCCTGCCGCCACGTTCAGCAGCTCTGCCCTCCATCCACCTGAAGGCTCTCTAATCAAACCCCAGTGTGAGATAAACCCATTCACTCCTCAAGCATCGATGGTCAAATGGGCTGCAGCTCTGACCGAGACAGCCCAAAGCCCCACCTACCTGGATGCCGATTGGTTTGCTGTAGCAGCACAGGGCCTTGATGGACAACTAACACTGTCCAATGTGATGCGGGCTTCTTCAGGCTCTAAGGAACCAAGTGGTAGGAAAATTGTGCTTATTTTGCAAATTCAGTCACTTGCATTTTAAGTTTATGGCATTTATCAGATGCTTTTATCCAAATCAACTACCATTCCCTACCTACAGGGGGCAGTATTGGGGTTAAGGGTCTTGCTCAGGAACCCAGTGGTGGTGCTGAAGGTAGGATTCGAACCCATGACCTCTTGGTCCAGAGGCAAGAATCCTACCCACTAGACCACCACCCCAATAGGCTTCTATGTGCATAGTTTATTTGAATAATAATGTATTTATACCACTAATTATGTCAGTTTATTGCAGATCTGTGTCCAAATCAAGGAGAACTGATTTTCTCTCTCTCTCTCTCTCTCTCTCAGTAATCCTCAGCATCTTCAGTAGAACCTCTTCTATCCGTTCTAGACTTGGGGAGCCAGTTCTTCTAGACTGTGGGTACTGGGTAGACCCATCCTCACCACTTCATAGCACTGGCTTTGCTGTGGAGTGGCGCTACCAGTTCCGCGGTGAAGGGCGGCTGGTTATGGCCTACGATGGCAAGAGTGATCGCTTGGCTGAGATGTCAGAGACAGGTGCTGATTTGGACATCACTGCCCTTCATGAGTCTGGAAATGCATCTCTGGTTCTAGAAGAGGCCCAAGTAAGGCACTCTGGGACCTACATCTGCACCATTTACCTCCCCCACCTTCTGGCTCAAGTGGCCATGGACCTGGAGATAGTTGGTAAGGTTTTTGTGAAATTTTGGGACTGAACATCACAGACTTTTCACCGGAGAATGTCTCTTTACTCCTGGTTTTTGGGGGCTACATTTGAATTAGAGCTGCTGTTCATTTAGAGGCTTCATGCAGAGTAAACATTTGTACTGAATTCTAATTCTGCTGGAAAACAAAAAGCGATGTTAGTCAGATGTGATATTTCTTTTGATGCGTGTCGTTTTTGTTCATTTACATTTTTGTTTGCATTTCATCGACTTTTCAGTTACTCGCAATACAGAACGGAAAAACGTATTTAAGGAAATATTTGGATGGAAGCTGCACCTCCAGCTATTGTGTTTGTGTTTCAAAACAAATCTCGATTGCAGTTGTATCACACGCTATTTAGTAACTTAATTTTAAATATTGATGTCTCTCTACCTCCAAATTCTCCTCCTCCTAGAGCCTCCATCTCTGGCCATGTACCCTTCCCCTCTTCCGATTGCGGCGCCTGGCCAGGTTATGTCAGTTCAGTGTGAGGCTTCTGGTTTTGTGCCCCTTTCTCTGGACCTGAGCTGGGAGTTCACAGCTCTGGACGGTAAGAGGCGATCCCTCGGACACGGCAGTGTGACGGGCCACAGGCAGGCTGCTGACGGGACCTACAGCCAGAGCTCTCGCCTGGACCTGGACTCCTCCAAACTGGGGCTCGGCCGCGGCGGTGAGGTCAGCTGCATTGCCAATCACCAAGGAGGAGCCAGAAAAGCTAGTGTGACCCTGAACATTATTGGTAAGCAAAGATCTGATGAGTGCTTTCCTGCTTCTCATGTTGCTTGGGAAAAAAAGCAACACGACATTGTTGCTGTGGTAAGATCTGGGAGATGAAGAGAGGGAATGCAGAAAGCCTGTGAAGATGAGGGAGTGTGTGGGATAATGCTCAGTACAGTCAACCCCCAAAATTCACTGGGGTTACATTCCAAGAGCACGCACGAATTGTAAAAACTGTAAAATATATAGTCTAAATCCCACACACATGCCTCAGACGTGCTCCCAAAACACTTTAACTTCATTTTAAACTCAATTTACTACTCTGTACTACCGCAGTGCTAGAATGTAAATAGCGATGTTACCCCTGTATAGACTGGAGTGGAATACATGCAACGCCTTTTCTTTGATATTAGCAGGTAAATACAGTAAAAAAATTCATTTACAGTATTAAAAATACAGGCTTTAAGAAGAACAAAACAAAAAACACTGGACTGCAGCTGCCAGAGTCGCGTCACAGGGCAGCAACCAGTATACGGTTACTTTGTTTCTCTCAACAGGACTAAAAGATTTATACAGTTATATTTAATATGGAAATGTAGCTGAATTTACATTAATGTTTATGTTACAAAATTAGTAAATTATATTTTTGTTAATAATTTAGCACTAAAATGCATGAAAAATTATATGAACCACGACTTCACAGAGTAACACTGTATACAGTTTTTGTGTGAATATTAGTTTTTATTGTCGAAATAGTTAATTTGCTCGAAGCATAATGTTTTAAAAGTGAACTTTTAACAAAATGTATCATTGTTTTTGTTCCTCAGGTGTCAGTGCTCCTTCCATAGAGGATTCCATGGCTATGGTGGCTGTAGCTCTTGTGCTTTATGGTGTAATAAAGTTTTTCTTCTGGACCTTTAGATCTGCTGGTAAGTTTCACTTTACAGCAAAATTATCAACCTGCTACTAGATTTTAAAACTGGTAAGCTTGGCTTCTGGTTCGGTAACGGCACATTTTGGCAAATACAGGAATATAATCACACACTTTTGAACGTGGCTGAAGTGCTACAAATAAACCTCCAGAAATACTCAGAAAATGTTTAGTACTAACACACAACACTATGTACACAAAGTGCTGTGGTCCGTAAGAGAGATGGATATAAAAACTGTAGATAAATACATCAATTACTGAAGTAATTTACTAGTCACTGTCACGGTCGCAGGGGCTAATCCCCCACGGCCGAGAACTGTCATTGAAAAAGCAGGCTGGAAACCAGGGCTCCATGCTAAGGTGTATTTATTAACAAAAGTAAAGAATCAAGGCACGCAGGCCAGAACAGAAACTGGGTTCAGGAACGGGGCAAAAAACAGGGCAGGAACGAGGCAAACATAAAGCTCTAACAAAGACGATGGACAGACAACGTGAGGGTCACACAAGCAGAACTTAAATACAGAACATAATCAGGGGACAAAACACAGACAGGTGGTAACTAAGGACATGTGACACAAGCAGAACAAAACATGATGCCAAAATAAAGGTCCCAGAACACAGAACAGAAACCACAACCCAAAAACCCAAACAAAAAAGCAGTGGCATTCACCTGCCACTGGCCAAGCCGTTACAGTCACACAGTGTAATAGTGACATTAGTAATATTGCACATGATAAGACTATTGAACATAATAAAAAAGATATTGATAAGGAGAAATTGCACATTTGGGTAGCAGCAGGTTGTTACTCAATGATGTGTTTACAGGAAGCTTGAGAACATATTTGTAATATATTTCGTATTCGTTTTTGTGTCATTTGTTTCTGTTGTTTATGTTCTCTGACCAATTTCCTGGCTTGCGCTTAATGGCTGGTTTGACTGGAAAATCAATTACATATGTTATAAATATGTATAAATATAAGGACAGTGTTTTTGTACAGAAATATAGATGTAGACAGTCACACATTTTAGGAGCCGTTCATGCAGAAATGCAGATAATAGCATTTTATATTCCTTACACCTCACACTGTATTAGCATGTGTAGTATATTATCTTTAAGAATATTATGTAAAATATGTGAAATTAAGTTCATGTTTCTTTCCTGTAACAATTTCAATAGAAACCAACAAACCGGACTCAGAGGACAAGGTAACGGATGCTTCCGCTAGATTCATTTTGTAATACTGCATTCATTTATTCATTCCAAACCTGGTCCAGTTTGTACAGTACTTAGGTCTACTAGGTACATTTTGTGGCAGAATGTGTGTTTATGCTGTTTCTTTTTGGCTTTTTAGAAGGACAAGTAATCCCAGAGCGTCTATCTGGATGTTGCAGTTAGACTGAAAGCGTCTACAGATTCTGAGAGAAGACACACTGGAAAACAGCCTTGAAATTATTGGGCACTTATTCATCCATTTATATTTTTTTTAGATAAAAGCACCCAGCCTAGAAAAGCCTCCCATTCTATATTAGATCTGAGATCTCTGAATCTCCTTTGAAATGACTGTAAAACACACTTTGTAACATTGTTTTTATTGTATTTCAATTTTGAGTTCTTTAAATGTTGCTTACTTTGTTTTCTTTGCCTACTTTAAATTATTGTGCGTGTTTGTGTTTTTCTTCAGTGTTCTTTTTTGTTATACTTTTTTCCTTCCTTTGTTTTTCTTTTATTTGCAACCATTTTTTTGTGGTTATATTTAACTCCTGGGACTTTAAAGTATATTTGTTACCCATGATTTTGAGTTCAGTTGATTACTGTTTTACTTTCATAATTTTGTGTTGTAAAGTACTTTGGGCAGTTCCAATTCTGAAGTGCTGTAAATAAAATGATTAAATTTATTAATATAAGTAATCAGCTTGTCTTTTATCCCCCCCTAACTGCTCTTTCGGGGTGTGTGTGTGTGTGTGTGTGTGTGTGTGTTCTTCTTTGTGTGTGTGCTCTGTAAAGATATCTGACCACCAGCTTTGAGGTGGATTTGAGGGTCTTTAAACAAGTCTCAGAATTCCTCCCTCGGAATGACCCCCTTGATTCAAACCAGTCTGGATCAAGACTTCACTAAAACCGCTCCGCTATCAGTGACTGAAGTTTTAAAATCATCCAGAGTGGCGGCTCAGTTCAATTATTCATTATTCACTCTTACGGCCTATCACAGAGGATACCCAGCTATACCTCTCCTTCCCGACAGACGACCATACCTTGACACACATTTCAGCCTGTCTATCAGACAGATCCGCATGGATGAAGGATCACCACTTACAGCTTAATCTCGCCAAGACTGAACTTCTGATTATCCCAGCCAAACCTTGAATATCCCAGCCAATACCTCAGAATATCAGTATAATGTAATGTAATATACTGTATGTAATGTACTATAATATAATGGCATGTACAGTAATGTGACATAATGTAATGCACTGTAATGCAATGTACTGTAATGTAACGTAATGTACTGTACTGTAATAGAATGTACTATACTGTAGTGTAATGTACTGTAATGTAATGTAATGTAATGTACAGTTATGTACAGCAATATAATGTAATGTAATGTAATGTGATGTAATGTACTGTAATGTATTGTTATGTTTG
This sequence comes from Hemigrammopetersius urotaenia, assembly GCA_037974485.1. NCBI lineage: Eukaryota > Metazoa > Chordata > Actinopteri > Characiformes > Alestidae > Hemigrammopetersius > Hemigrammopetersius urotaenia. The sequence continues at coordinate 23,134 of JBBPDC010063378.1, forward strand.
AGCTGATCTGGGATCAATTTCGGCGCTGCTGTTCCGAGTCCACAAGGTAGAGGGCAAGACTGAGCGTACAACCACATTAACAAACGAAGAAGTAAACAAGACAACCAACCATATATGTCGTTACTGCTGGCCAGCCAATCGCGTGGCCCGGTGCAGGAGGGTGGCCCGTGTTGCTATGATCGCGCCTTCCGCTCGCAGAGTTCCGCTCTGAGAGTGAGCAGGTTTAAACATAAAGACCAGGACTGAACTTATAGATCAGGATTAAACTGGAGATCAGGATTAATCTGAAGATCCGGGTTTAAACCGGATATAATGATTAATCTATAGATCAGGATTAATCTGGAGATCAAGGTTTAAACTGGAGATCAGGACTAAACTTGACGATCAGGACTAAACCTGAGAGAAAGGGCTGTGCATTGTGTGGACTCTGGATTTCTGAATAAGGACCAGGAGGGCATTGCAACCCGAGAGCTGGCAACCCGAGCAGAGCCTGGAGCCCAGAGCGCGCGAGGTGGGTTTTGTTTTTGTTTGATTGTTTGTTTGTTTGTGTTGATTTTCTGGGTTTAGTAGAAGGACCGGGTTTGTTCGTGAATCTGTTAAAATAAACGCGTTGATAGTTCGAGAGGAGACACACGGAGAGGGAGAGAGACTCGTCCGGTACTGAACTGGTTATTTACGGGTCAGTGACTGGTTCCGTACTGGTCACTGGTAAGTTACTGGTGATTAGTGTCTCGGGAACTAAAGACGGACAGCCTGGATTTACTCGTATTTGCCTTAATTTGCCACTATTCAATTTGTACTTGGCTTGATTTGTCTGAATTTGGCCGTATGCTCCAGATTTTACTTGCTTTCTATTCAGCAGGTGAGGAGAAGCTGAAGGTTTCTCCACCTCTGGATATTTTGATGTCCATCTGACAGCAGCTGAAAACTGACAGGTCAGTTTATATGAAATAACTTTTCTTTGAAAAGACTGTGTTCGATCATGTATTTTGAGAACTCGTCTCTAGATGATCAATAGTTGTAAAGAACATTGATGCCAGAAAATATGGTTGATGAAACAATATTTAATAGTTTAATATTAAATATAGTTAATTATGTGATTTAAGTGTTTACATTGTGTTTTAGTCAAGTTCGTTTGTAGATGTTTGTGTGTGATTATTAGACAAAGATGTGGCAGATGGTGTTAAATATAGGTTTAGTGTGACTTTAGTACAAGACGCTTTAATTTCATTCAGTTAAATCTGACTCAGAATATTCAGAATAAACTATTTTGTTTAGATTTCTCAGCAGATTTCCTCGGCTGCTGTCACTGATGGCAGGAGTCACCAAGATGATGGACAGCATCGTGATCCTTGATGATGAGGAAACTGAAGAACCTTCCTCGTCTACCTTATGTCTTCCGAAGACGTCTTTTGTGTCTGGTCCATCTGTAGTTCCTGAGCCAACCCACATCACAGAGTCGCCGTTCGGCTCGGCCAAGAAGTCGGGCCACGTCCTGAAAGTGGAGAACGAGAAGCTCTTTCAGGAGGTTTGTCTTTTGGGACGTATGTCTTTCTAGACATGGGTTTTTCGGGATGTGGGTTTTTCAGGATGTGGGTCTTTCAGGAGGCAGGTCTTTCGGGACACAGGTTTTTTGGGAAGTAGGCCTTTCGGGAAGTAGGCGTTTTAGGAGACAGGACTTTTGGGAGGTAGACCTTTGGGCGTGGGTCTTTCGGGACGTAGGTGTCTGTGCCGGTATTTCGGGCACACCAGAGGTTTCTTAACAGTTCTTGTTATCACAAAAGAAGACACGGGAGTCCTCTCATGCAGAGGGGCAGCTGGTGTCCGGGTAGTTACAAAGTTACCCCTGTGATCAGAAGGGCATGGATCGAATCCCAGGACTGCCACAGTGCTTCCCCACACACACTGTGTGTTGAGGGGAGCAGTGTACCTCAGTGGTGCTAGTGGCAGTCCTGGGTTTCAAACTCACAACCTTCTGATCAGAGGCAGCTCCCTAACCACCAGGTCACCGGTCGGCCCTGATGTTGACCTCAGGAGAAATAGTAAAATACAATAAAAGCAAAGGTTAAGGACCCTTTTCAGTTCACGGTGGTTGTTTTTATTGGTCCCAACACTGAGTGGGATGTAAATCCTAGAACAGATTCTAGTAGGTGGTGGCGGCTAAAGTGCAGGAAAACTGCTTTCAGACACAGCAGCAGGATGCCGACAAAAGTGCTCTCGCTAACATACCAACAAACTTACAGCACTGAATGCACTTTAAATCCTTGCCAACCAAGTGCCAGTGTGATGAGGGGCAGTAACAGGGAATTAAACCTCAGGGTCTCCATTAGCACTGACTCTTCCCAAACCAAGTGTCCTGCATCATGGTTTCTTTAAGACCCGAAACCAAGATGCAGGGATGCAGTGGCTGTTGTGTTAGTGCTGCTTAACTGCATGGTTGTGCTTCACTCACTGGTTCTCCGTGTGTCTGATCCCTGATAGTTCTTGGTGCACTGCAAAGGTCACACTCAGGACCATCCAGAGGTTGTGACGTTCCTGCAGACAAAGTACTCAAAGTCTTCTCCGGAGTTCCTGATGTCCGTGGAGTTCCGGAACGCTCTGGGCCGCTGCCTGACGAGAGCCCAGGCCAACACGGCCAAAACTTTTGTTTACATCAATGAACTCTGCACCCTCCTGAAGCAGCACTCCGCCAAGAGGAGAGCCTCCATCCAACCTCCTAGAGCCCAGAAGGAGAGTAAAGACAAAGAGGAGAAAAGGAACATAGAGCAAAAATGCCCACCTACATCAGCTCAGCCCGAGGAGGCGGGCGAGGAGAGGACACCTAAAAGAGCTTCAAGGAGACAAGTATAACCGACTCACATCTCTTGTCTTATCAGCAAGTAATTCTACGATTGTTTTGTTGTCAGAAGGTCAATATAAAGGTTCCACTCTGTCATTTAAGCATCAGGTGAAGACGGAGTAAACTTTTCTCTGAAAATTGAGGATTGTTAAGCCTAGAAAAAAAACCTTAATACTTTAGAGCATTTAACAGAAAAAGCAGAATATTCTTGGTTGGAATCCCATCATTAAAAATCGTCCCAGACGTGAAGGTGTTGATTGTATAAAGGTTTATTCCATACATGATCATCTAAACCAGGGCTTACAGTTTCTACTAAACAATATACAGGATCAGACAATCAACTTATTTCTCTCTCTCTTTCTCTCTCTCGCTCTCTGTCTGTCTCGCTCTCTGTCTGTCTCTCTCGCTCTCTGTCTGTCTCTCTCGCTCTCTGTCTCTCTCGCTCTCTCTCTGTGTCTCTCTCTCTCTGTCTCTCTCTCTCTCTGTGTCTCTCTCTCTCTGTCTGTCTCTCTCTCTGTCTCTCTCTCTCTCTCTGTGTCTCTCTCTCTGTGTCTCTCTCCCCCCCTCCCCCTCTCTCTCTGTCTGTCTCTCTCTCTCTCTGTCTCTCTCTCTCTCTCTCTCTCCCTCTCTCTCTCAGATAGCGTATCTGGAGAACTTGCTGAAGGTCTATAATGACGAGATAAAGCGGCTGCAGGAGAAGGAACTGGATTTGGAGGATCTTGGGAAAGAGGACTCCAGTTATGTTCAGGAGCACAAGCTCAAACGCAAAGTTAGTGTTCCTGACCTTCTGGATTAAGGAATTTCATAATAAATGTTACTCTTACTGTATAACAGTATAAAGGAAATGGATGTCTGTAGCTGTGTTGAGTGTGTTTACAGTGCTAACAGTAGTGAGAAGCCACAGTGTCTGGAACCAGGAGGTTAAAAAGTGGCAATTACCGTAATGCCCGGTGTTGTAACTGTCGTCTCTCTTCCCCTCAAGATGATGAAGATCTATGATAAACTGTGTGAGCTGAAGGGCTGTACCACAATGACCGGCAGAGTGATAGAGCAGAGGATCCCCTACAGTGGCACACGCTACCCAGAGGTTAACAAGAAGGTATTCATTACTCTGCTCAAAAACTCTCAGGAGCTGTGTATTATAGTGTTCCCCCGCAAGGTTGTGGTTAAGAGCTCACGGCCTCAGTAGTACGTGGCATTTTTCTTAGAACCGAACTAATAACTGTTGTCGGAAACCACAGATATCCTTTTTTTTTTTGCTTAAATTTAGCTAAATTTCCATATTAAATATAACTGTATACATTTTTTAGTACAGTCAAGAAAACACTAAGCAACCGTATATGAAAACGCGCCTTCGGCCGGTGAAATACCGCTGTACTCGCAGACGGGAGGTTTGAAAGTAGCCAATCCGAGAGCGTTATTTATTTCTCCTTTCTGCTGATTGGCTGCTGCCCTGTGACGCAGCTGCAGTCCAGAATTTCAGCATCAGAACTGTTTCAGTGTGGAGCTCGGGGATTGTATTAAGCTGAGTTTAAAATGAAATTGTTTTGGGAGCATATATGGGGGCATATGGGTCATATTTAGGGCTTAGTCTATAAAAATGGGCATTTATCTCTCTTCTCTCTCTTTTCCCTGTTTTTTTTTTTCCTCTTCGCCTCTCGAGATCGAGCGACTCATAAACAAGACAGAGATTCAGCAGAATCCTCCGGACTATGGTGATGTGCTTCAAGTGGTGAAGCGTGCCAACGAGCGCTACAACCTCCTGCTCAGCCGTAAGCACCAGACACAGATTGCGCAGGAGGCCTTCAGAGAAGTGGGGAACCGGCTGCAGGAGAGGAGACATCTGGACATGGTCTACAACTTCGGCTCCCACCTAACAGACCTCTACAAGCCCAGTAATGTGTCTCGGCCTTTAGTAACTTACAATATGATATACAGCTCCGGAAACAAATAAGAGAGCACTGCAGTTTATTTTAAACCAGCGTCTCTCTGAGTGTGAACCCATTCCAGTCCAGTGTCTGTTAAACTCCTCCACAAACACCTCATTCTGCTTTA
>JBBPDC010063379.1:0-10940 GCA_037974485.1 Hemigrammopetersius urotaenia
GTGTGAATGAAGTGCCTCTGATGAGCAAGCCAAGAGTAACGGCGACAGTGGCAAGGAAAAACTCCCTAAGATGGCATAATAAAACTCTAATAAAACCCAAACTCCAAATAAAACCACTTTCAACTTCGCTAACACACTTCAGGCCACTTTATTAGGTACTGATGAGTTGAACTGCTCTGAAACCGGGGCTCCTCGCTGGCCTGTGTGGTGTTTGGGAGCTGGGTGTCTCCCAGTTGCCTGACTGGGAGGAATTTGTGGGCGTGGCCAGTAAGCTGTGTGAATGTGTGTGTGAGACTGGGAGGAATGGGTGGGTGTGGCCAGGGGTGTGGCAGAGGGCTGTGATTGGCACTCACCATTATTGGTGGAGTCTGCGCTGGTTTTGGTTCTCCTCTTCGTCCTTTTCCGCTCCTCGTCCCTCATCTTCCTCTCGGCTCCCTGTTAAACACACACACACACACCAGCGTCAATGAACATGAGCTCACCTGCAACACACTTCGGCTTCACAGCACCTGTAGCATTAGCATTAGCATTAGCATTAGCGGAAGGAATTAGCTGCATTAAGAGTTCCCTGGAGCTTATTGAGGAGAAATAAGGAGCAAAAGAGAAAATCAGCTTAAGACAGAAGTTGTCCTGCTGTTCTCCTCGGTTCTTAGTTTCTTCTCTTTAACAACTTAAGGAGTCAAGACTTGGATTTGCTCACTGAGACAGATTTTAGATGGGAAGCTGCTCTAAATGTGGATCCGCAGCGTCACATTCGTTTGAGTGGCGTTTTTTTCCGTAATGCGGTTTGTGGGCGGAGACTGGATGAAGCTCATGAGATGTTGACGTTATGGACCAGAGTTTGGATGCTTTTGGTTTCGTTGCCTTGACGTTTTCACGAGCGATGTATGATAAACATGTGTATTCCTCATTCTGAGGACCTGTCGTGGTCGGACCAGTCTGACGCACCCGATTCCGAGCCTCGCCCCCTTCATAAAGGCAGCCGCGAGCCCAGAGGGCATCAGATGGAGCAGATAAGGAGGAGATGAGGGCCTGGAAAGCCTTATCAGATGACTTCAGAACAATGGGGTCGGTGGAGCGTCTGGTGTTTGAGCTCACGCCAGACAGAACAGCATGTTTCGGCCACACGGGCACTAGAAGCGAGCTCAGCAGGCCAGAGGTCAACGCTAGGCTTGTGAATAGGCTTCATCCCCAACCCCGACCCCCCACCACTTCAAAATTACATTCCTGAACGTCCTCCACCACACAAAGGTTCTCTAAATTCTCATCACTGCTGTTATTACAATTAGATTAAGAATAAACACAATTATGAATATTATTTAATAAAAAGGTTAGAGCAGATACTGTGGAAATACAATGATAAAACATAATAGAACCTAGAACCAGAACCAATGAAGAACCACTTTCAAAAGGATTAAAAACTGTGAGCATGGAGAACATTTTGAAGGTTTTGCAGAACCTTCATGGTTCTAAACCAAGGGCCCTTGAGCTCATATGGAGGTACTTTAAACTTTAGGTTCTTCTACATTCACAAAACTGCTATCCTTTGAAGATTATTTAGTTCCTAGTAGCTTGAGCTTATGTGGCGGTTCGTGCGACTTTAGGTACTTCTTCATTTACAAAAATGAGGAAGAACCATCCTTTGAAGGCTTGTTGGTTCCTTTGTACCTTGAGCTCATGCGGAGGTTCTTTTATCTTTAGGTTCTTTTTAGCGTTCATGAAAAGGAATGGTTCTTATGAACTGTCCACTGAAGGCTTGTTAAGTGAAGAGCAGATGGTTCACATATTTGCCGACAGTTCCTGATGGGTGAAAGCTGTCTGGAGGGAGAACCCTTTCTGAAAGGAGAACCTGGGCGTACCTTATCACAGAAGATCTTGACCTGGCAGGCAGCTCTGTGAATGAGGCGGTTGGAGCCGGAGCTGAAGTCGTAGGTGTCGATCTGGAGGTTGAGAGGGAGACCCTTCACCCCCTTCTGGGAGGAGAAATCCGTGCTGAGGGAGTTAACACCAATATACACCTGCAGAACACAGAACAACACCTCAGGCTTTAGAACATCATTCACTTTCTCAGGTTCTCTCGGTCAGGAACGTCCCTGAATGGACCTTCAGTCACGCCTCCAAGTGTTTGAGCTACAGTTTTAAGATTCAGGAGCTTGAACTGATCCCAGATCAGGCCCAGCAGGAACTGAGTGAGCAGAAAGAAGAGAGAGAGAAAGAGAAACGAGGAGCAAGAGAAAGAGAAAAGAGAAGAGGAGAGAGAGAAAGAGAAAAGAGAAGAGGAGAGAGAGATAAAGAGAAAAGAGGAGAGAGAGAAAGCAAAAAGAGAAGAGGAGAGAGAGAAAGAGAAAAGAGAAGAGGAGAAAAGAAAACAGAAAAGAAGAGAAAAGAAAAGAAGAGAAAGGCTCGGAGGATAATCTCAGACTGAACCCTCAAACCCAAAGCAAATTCCAGACCAGTAATAATGACCTGAAATAATGAAGATTATATAATATTATTGTATTATATTATATTGTACTATATTATACTGTGAAAACGTGTGTGTGTGTGTGTGTGTGTGTGTGTGTGTATGAGTGTAGTAGTGTGTGTGTATGTGTAGTGTGTGTGTGTGTGTGTGTGTGTGTACCTTGGCCTCCTCGTTAGTGTTCCAGATGAAGGACAAGGCGTTGAAGGCGACCTCCTCCACGTTGCTGATCCCACTGAACACCTCTTTATAATCCGCTGGAGAAATAAGGAGCAAACGAGAAAAAACGAGCTTCAGACAGAAGTTCTCCTGCTGTTCTCCTCAGTTCTCAGTTTCTTCTCTTTAACACATTATGGATCAAAACTGTTTGACTTTGGGACTCATTTATAATAAACCATAATTTTTCCAGGATTACACAGAGACCTGGGTCAGGCTGCTACAGTGTTTCCTAACTAATATATCAATTATATTCAATGATATCATATATAATAGAATTGAATTACATTCTTAGATGTTATTACATTATAATGTAATATAACACTTGTCAGTGCAACACTGGAAGAGTGACAAGTAAATCATCATCTTCAGCTGTGTGTGTGTCTGTGTGTGTGTGTGTGCGCCTATGTGTGCGCGTGTGTGTACACACCGATGTCAATGACCCTCTGTTTGGCGGTCGGTTGTCGCGAGTGCCAGTGATTCCAACACTTCAGCTGTATCTCAGGACTCTTATCATTCTCAAACACCGCCATGATCACAGTCTGAGAGAAAGACAGAGAGAGAGAGGCAGACAGACAGCAGACAGACAGACAGTCAGAGAGAGAGAGAGAGAGGGAGGTAGGAAAGAAAAAGGTTATTAGATTATTAGTAGTGTTAGTGTTTAATGCTGACGTGTGTGAGACGAGCTTGTCATCGAGTTAAATCCTGTGTTTATGGCTTTTGTCAGAAACAATTATCCGCGTACATTGTGTGTGTGTGTGTGTGTGTGTGTGTGTGTGTGTGTTTGTGTGTGTGTGTCACGCCCCTCTCTTTGCATCCCTCCGGCCTTAGTCACTGAGAGCTGAGGCCACGGGGCTCGGCCGGCTTTCGCACGCACAGGTGTGTGTTCAGTACGTCCAGCGCCGGAATACACACCTCACACACAACACATCCTATACACCCCACACAGCTCACTCAAGAGGCTCCTCACACCACACACACTCTAAACACAGACTGAACTCACAGTTAAATCACTAATTTGCAAAAGTCAGGGCGCAGCCAGATCTCCTACAGGGAGTCCAAAAAGTAAAGGTACACACTTTTACTGGAACTGGACAGACAGTCCTGCACAGAACAACCGCGGCTTGAGCACCTAAACACACATTATATGTGTGCCACACATATATATACAGTATGTGTATGTGTGTGTGTGTGTGTGTGTTTGTATTCGGTTCCTCACCTTCACCTTGCTGCAGGAGACCCCGGTGCTGGTGTCCACGCCCTGTAGGGTGATAGGGTAGAACTGACCCTTGTTTAGATACACCATGGGAACCTCTGTGCTCTTGTTCTGAGACGCCTGAGGAGCTCCAAGCATGAACTGGAAGTCACTCCTGCAGGAGCGTGAGGGATGGAAATGGAATTATGAACATTATAAACATATATATATATATATACTATACACAAATACTAATATAAATGAAGTAAGTCAGATGTAATTTTAAATCATTGTGTGCCTGAGGTGTGAAAAACAGAAGAGCCCGAATCCCTGAGTGTGTCAGGAGGCCTCAGTAGAGGCGGGGGGATGGGGGGTGATTGACAGGTGCAGTGCAGGTGAGTGATTAAAGCGCAGCCCACCTGTACACCTCCGCGGGTGAGTGGGAGTAGGAGTCAGAGTAGACTGGGCTGCTGTGACCGGTGAAGTCGCCGCTGTAACCCAGAGCCTGTTCAGAACAACACAAACCACAGAGAGTCAGTTCAGGAGTCAGCTCAGGAGTCAGCTCAGGAGTCAGTGCAGGAGTCAGCTCAGGACTCAGCTCAGGACTCAGTTCAGGAGTCAGCTCAGGAGTCAGTTCAGGAGTCAGCTCAGGAGTCAGTTCAGGAGTCAGCTCAGGACTCAGCTCAGGACTCAGCTCAGGACTCAGTTCAGGAGTTAGTTCAGGAGTCAGTTCAGGAGTCAGTTAAGGAGTCAGTCACTGTAAATATAAACTTAATACAATAAGTCACTGTAAATGAGGGTGCAGACCTCGGAGCTGGCATCGGGGTAGGCGGTGTCTGAAGGCCAGGGCTTCTGAGGGGTGGTCAGCAGAAGAGACTCCACGATGTTGTTGATGACCTGCTTATCGTAAGTGTCTCCCACCAGGTAGCTGCTGTTGCTGGGCGACAGCTGCTTCATGACTTGCGATTGGCTGGCAGAAATGTTCTCAGTAAACATCTTCATGATGTGCGAGTTCTCCAGGGTGGTCAGTTCAGGGGAGGAGCTGCTGGACATCCTGAGAAAGAGCCGGAAGGTCAGGGCTTTAAACCACACTCTAATAATACGGTCACTTCAACTGAATAATAAATAATATCATTTGGAATTTTAATTGAGAAACAATAATGTGACACACATATGATACAACAGTGTTGCTATTATATACAAAATATAATATATATAATGATACAAATATAAATGTGCTGGTTTGGTTTAATTCAACATTTAATTGGAGCTCACAAAATGTAATGTTAAATTTTTCAAAAATGTTTTTAACAGGCACAAAATATGATAGTAAAACTATAGAAATACTTCACTGAGCCTTGATGCTAATCACATCTGCTAAGTCCAATACCAATTTAAAGACATTAGATGTCACTTATGCTAACTCTAACACCAAAAAGTCTTTGCTGTAATGATTCATTGTTCTCTCAGGTCGCTGATGCTTCTCCAAACAGCAGTAATGGCCTAGCAGTGAAGGTACAATGTACTCGCTCGTCACTTGCGCTAAACCCCAACAGCTATAAAGGCTGAGCAGTGATTGTACAACGTGCTAAAGTCAACAGAAGTGACTCTGAATCTCGGCATTGTTTGAGAAGACCGCCCGTAAAGATGGGTGGGAGCTGTTTGCCGGCTAATCCACATCTCTGCTTGTGTTTGCCTTTCTCTTGGGCCTGAACGCAAGAGGCAAAAAAAAACATGCTGCTCCCAATCCCCTGCCATTTTTCAGCAGGACAAAAAGCAGCTGACTCAGTCTTCTCCGGGGCGGGATGAGGAAGAGGATTAGCATCTTAAATCGGCTCTGACCTCGGCTAATCCCACCGGCCATGCACCTACACTCGCAGGAGTACCACCTACGCTCGGTTTCATACACCTGTACCTCTTTCTTTATTCTTTATATCTGGACAGGGTGTGAAGGGACAGGAATGGTGAAAGACATCCTTACAGAGATCGTCACTCTTTGCTAACTTTGAGAGAAATCCCTTACCTGTCCTTGAAGGTGCTGCAAGGGCGTGAACCGGAGGTCATCTTCTGCTCCTTTAGAGTCTGTAAATATGATTCAATACTGGTCAGAGGTCAGCAGGTCACTCTGGGCAAGAAACACTCAGGGACGGTCAGTTAGCAATGACTTTACCTTGAAAGAGTCATAGAAGGGTGTGATCCCGGGGAGGTCGTCGTCAATGGACAGCTTGGGCTTTGTCTTGCTGATGTCAACGCTGTCCAAGTAGGTCCAGGAGTCCATGAAGTAACCGTCGGGGTAGCGTGGATAACTAAAGCTGTCGTTCTGCAGGATCATCAGATCACTACAGCAAACACAAAGGGTGCAGAGGGTTAGCAGGGGTGTCCTGTTCCTGGATTTCTGGAGCTGGAAGGTCCTCAGGCCCCACAAGCCATGGTGACCTTGTTTGCCCTCTGCGTCTCGGGTGATCGGATCACAAGTGGATGGCAGTAAATACAAGAGTAAACGACCACCAAGATGCACCGTGATCCGATCACTCAAGCCACTCGCCGAGGTGGTCTGGGACATGCTAATGCACCCCTGATGCAGGACAATGTGCAGGTTGCCAATCAAGAGGAGCACAAAGTAAAACACAAAGACAACAGCAGCAGGTCTGAAATGGATGGCATGAGTAACTATTTGAACTGCATCGTTTTGTACATTTTAGACCTGTGCTGGGATTCTGACAGCGACAGCGCCAGCTGTTTCAAATACAAAAGGGACACAAGTATAAACAACAATGTGTCTCAGCTGTCCCCTCATTCTCTGATCAGCCGGGATGCTTTTTAAAAACTGGGAGACACAAGTTTTCTGCCCCTATACAATCCATCCGTGTCGAAAATAGAGCAAGAGGGAGGCTGCTGAGTTTCGCCCTGGGGCAGACGGCAGTTTCGATTGCAAAAACACCGAACGTAGAGTGAGAGGTGTGTGTCTACACCTCCGTCCCCCAGCGAAACCTGCTGCAACACGGCCAGCCTCTCTGGTTCCCTGGGGAGGACGATGAGACCCTGAGGTTCCACACCTGCTTCACGGCTTGTTTAGCTTGCAAAAGTGACAAAAATCCCAAAGAAAAACAAAAGAAAGTCAGGCTTTAGGAATCACTTAATCCCAAAACTGGGCCTGAGTAGGACGCTTAACACCCCCAGTCTCACCCCACCCATCAAAGTAGCAGCTGGCTAAGTTCATGTAGCGCAATTTATCATTACAAAATGTATTATGTTTACATACGTTTACATTTATATAAGTTTACATGTCCATATGTTTACATGTTCATATGTTTACATGTCCCATTTATGTAGAATATTTATTATAGTCCCAGAAATATTATAATAGTCTTTCATATTTATACTTTCATATTTTTTTACTTGAAAATTCTTGCCATGTTCTGGAAACATTATTTCTTTCACATTTGCACATCTGTACTTTTATTTTACTTTTAAAATTTGAGAGATTTTTTTAAATTTTGTTGCACAGCTGCTACAATGTCAATAAAGAGATTCTGATGCTCTGATTCTGATTCTAGGAGTGAGTTTGCTCAGCTGGCGCTCCAGTGGCTGAGCCCATGGTGCAGGTGGACATTTAGTTTCTTCTTCTGAGCTCCACTGCTGTCCTTCAACACCTCTACAGACCTGTAGATCTGGAAGCAAGCCGGAGAGGAGACACTAATGCTAGCTAAGCCTGTCACTATTCTGGGGCTACGTCAGTGAAAGGTAAGCCCAAGTCTCACCTCACAGTGTTATATTTTTCTTTTTCTCGGGCAGGGGAGACGCAGGCCTGACCGCCTGAATGGCCAGATTGAGTGTCGGTGAACGAATAGAAACAAGCTTTTGTGGGACAGGAGCCCTCAGGACAGCAGACGCAGCCCCCCGACAGATACGTATTATAATTATTCTCACTTACACAACACTCAATGTGTGTGTGTGTGTGTGTGTGTGTGTGTGTGTGTGTGTGTGTAAATGCCACCCCCTTGTACTCTTTCTGGACAGAAAGGGGATGGGGTGTCAGAGCTTAGAGCAGCGAAACTCCAGCTGACATGCTGTAAAACACACACATACATATACACACACTCACACACAGCAATTTCACAGTAAACTAAAATAAAAATATATTTCCATTTATTTTTGTTCTCTGCATCGTCCAGCATCTCCAGCAGATAGTGGACTGTCCTCTGAATTAAAGTGGACACTTTTCAAAATTCTCCTATACTGTTCCAGTGGAGGTGAATGGAACCAGACATCTGCCTCCAAAAGCTCCTCACAGAAAGTTCTTCATCAGATGGTTTTGGTTACGCTGCCTGACGCCTGAGACGTTGTTCTACCAGAGTTCTGAGAAGATTTTGGTCCTAAAACTAAACCCGTTCATGGTGGAGGGATACATGCAGGGCGTTGTGAGGTAAAATAGTCCCCAAAGAAAAGGAGATTTCGTTCAGATTCACTATTTTACACCATCAATATCCATATAAACACTGTGACTGGACTTGTGTTGGAGACGTTCGGTTCTATTCACGTTCACTGTGAACCGTTTCACACCAAACACGCTCTGAACGACTGTGTTTACACCTCAAACACTGAATTATTGAGGAATTTTTAAAACATTTTTGGGATTCCCCTCAAGCTTATAGACTGGCATCACTGGAAAAAAGCAAAGACTGAGTTCTGTCTGAGTGTTTTAGTCCTCGTTATTAAAAAGAAAGTCCACTCTGACTTGCACAAACCCTTTAAAGTCCAGACAGATCCAGCTGTCAGTGCTACCAGCTGCTATGGAAGGAATATTATATATAAATATTGAATATTGAGAATAATGAGGTCATGAACTCACTCGATCTCCTTGGTCATCTCTTCCTTGAGAGGCTGCAGAAATAAAATCCCTTCCTTGCACTCCTGAACTGTAAGATTCCTCGTCAGCCTATGTGTATATGTGTGTGTGTGTGTGTATGTGTGTGTGTGTATCCTGAGTCAAGAGGTTTTGATTTGGAACCTGCAGCTACTCGCACCTTTATACGCCTGAACAGGTACGTTTTCCCACTCTGGTGCCTGATTGGACGACAGGCTGGGACAGGTGTGTGATGCTACAGGTGGATGTGCCCCCCCTCACTGTTAACTCTCACCACGCCAGAGAGAAACTTCAGCAGGTGTGTGTGAGAGTGTGTGTGTGATTAGCACACGGGATAAAGGGATGAGCCGCGGGTGTGAAGTGAGTGTTATTTAGTCAGAAACTAAAGGGGGGGCAGTGTTTTATTATGCTAATGAGGGCCTGGTATCATCGCCGTACCTACGCTGGATCAAACGTGAAGAAGTTTTGATCTCTAATGGAACTTATGACGCTTAGAACCAGGACTGAAACTGTCCTTTAGTCTACAGACGTTACACTGATGGAAACAAACCTTTACTTTTTCCATTTGGGTTTTTTTCAATTACAGTTTAATTACATAACATTTTAAAATAAACAATGATTAAAAATACATTAATAAAACATCATTTCAGACCAACAGTCTAAAATGAGAAATGTCTAAAATAAGAAAAGTCTAAAATTAGAAAAACCTAAAATTAGAAAATCTGAAATTAGAACATTTTTGTTCTTCTGTTAAGTTCCTGCTGGAGGTTCTGTTGCTCCGTGGCTGATTTATATACGTTTATTATAAATTACACATGGCGTCACAGTCAGAATGAAACCTCATACAGAAAATGAAAATTAAATGTTTTTATCTCGCAGTCTAAGATCATGGAGTGGGGTTTTATTCCACTATGGGCCAGAACATTGTAAAACAGAACATATTTTATAAGGGGGGTCAAGACTTTTGCACAATACTGTAGGTATGCATGTACATATCTATACACTTCTGTGCAAATGTCTTAATCCCCCTCATTTCTTCATATTTTGATTCCAAAGATCATTACTTTTATTTTAAATGTAGTTTTGAAAGTCCTGAACCAGTGAAGAACCAGGAGAAGATGATTCCACTTGATCAGGCGGTGATCAGTATACTGGTGGTGCTGAATGCTCAGTGGATGGAACTCCTTTATCTAGAACAGTAAAACGTTTGTTCTATTATTTAATCTCCTCAGTGTGACAGAGACTTTTGCACAGAACAGACTTTTGCACATACTGTCAAAATATGAATGACTGGGAATTAAGTCTTGAACTTTATAACTTCTCTTTCTTCTCAGGTGAAATTAGGCTTTTCGTGTTTGAAGTGTAACTAATTAACATCTCTAACAACTGAAACTACATGAATGCTCTGTCGCAACTGTGTGTGTGTGTGTGTGTGTGTGTGTGTGTGCGTGTGTGTGTGCGTGTGTGTGTATGAAGGAAAAGCAGTAATTATATCTGTAAATGTCTGTTGTATATTTCCCATGTGTCTGTGCCTGACATTTTCTATGAATAGGTTTAATGCGCCACCCCCCCAATCTGTCTCTCTGTCTCTTTCTCTCTGTCTCTCCCTCTCTCTTCCTCTCTCTCGCCCTTCACTGAATGTCCTTGTGCTGTTGGTGAATATTTAAGTATCTTGTGGTCCAGAGTGAGTTTGGAGTCAGATCTGTTACAGTGGATGTGAATGATTTACTGATTTAGTTCAGATTCACTCTTTTAGCATCATCATCATCTGTATACACAGCAGGGAGTTTTATCTGCAGGAGCTTTGGCTCCTCCACTCCTGCACAAGGTTTGACCTGTTAACATCACTGAAAAAAAAATCCAACCTTCTATTCACACACACACACCACTCAGTGGAGTTCAGCGACGTCCCAGCTTCATTCAGCACCTTTATGGACATTAAGGAACGTCCACCAGGAACAGTAGCCGCACATCTCCAGCACGGTCGCTTTAATCAGAGCCAGCGCCTGCAGCAAGACGCGGCTGTAGGATACTCAGCTTCATCTTCTTTCGTATACCCGCAGTGTGTTTGTGTGTGTGTGTGTGTATAAATCACGGTTTGTTTTACTTTTGTTGAGGCTGGAGGGCATGTGGTATCGTAACACAGAAGTGTGTGTGTGTGTGTGTGTGTGTGTGTGTGTGTGTGTGTGTGTGTGTGAGAG
>JBBPDC010063420.1:0-10939 GCA_037974485.1 Hemigrammopetersius urotaenia
AATGTTCTCCCAGATCACTTTACTTTCATTTGGAACTCAGTTTAATACATTACCCTTAAAGAAAATGTAAATATTAAGCTGAGGTTTAAATACGGAAAAGTCAGGAACGAGAGAGACACAGAGAAGAGAGAGTGAGATAGAGAGTAAGAGAGAGAGACAGAGAGAAAGAGAGAAAGAGAGAGAGAGAGATATACAGAGAGATGATCGCACGAACGAGAGAGACAGAGAAAGGGAGAGAGAGAGAGACAGAGACAGAGAGAGCGAGAGAGAGAGATGAACCGCGCTCCGGAAATGTCACGAACGAGAGAGAAAGAGAGGCACAGAGAGAGCACGCCCGTGAGAGAGAGAGCGACAGAGAGACAGAGAGAGACAGACAGACACAGAGAGAGAGTAAAACCAGTCATTTCAGTGCGTTTTAAGTATTTTTAATCTGAATGTGGGTCAAACTTCTGGCACTCTGTGAGGAATGCACTACACGATAGAGGCACAAAGCGCTGCATCATTATCGATGACAGGATGGGCAGAATGGTTCAAGAGGTTCTCCAGTTCCGCCACTGTTCTCTATGATTGCATTCAGCGAGTCCTGGGTCAGCTCTGTGATATAGCTGGTCGTCCTGATTAGCTTGTTCCGCAGTTGCCCATACTTTGCAGAGGCATTGATCCACAGCACAGAAGAGAACACTGTAGACTGGCATTGACATCTCTCATCTCTCTCTCTCTCTCTCTCTCTCTCTCTCTCTCACACACACATACATCACACATGCTCTCTGTCGCTGGCTTTGAAAGCTTGGGTTTGCAGCAGTAAAAGCTTGATCTTCCCTTTTTGATGTCTCTGGAGTACAACTGACCTTTGTGGTACAGATCTAGGCACAGCTTCCCTCACTGACTGCTGTAGGAAAGATGGGGGGCCAGATTCACAAGAGTGTGTAAAGAAACAAAACTTGTTGAAATGTCCTTCTCTCTTCTCTTCAAATTTTCTCACCTTTAAGACAATTCTAAAAAGTTTTTATCTTTGAGTGGCCTCATGTGTGTGGAGGAACTGACCACGGAAGTCTCTAGGACACACACAGTTGCATTTTTGTTCTCTGATTCTGCCGTTAACAGCGTGTTTGTGTTTGTGTGTGTGTGTGTGTGTGTGTGTGTATGCAATTGTGTGTGCAAACACTAAAAACAATAAACGCCACTCAAAAAAAAAAAACAATGACAAAATACACGTTTTTTGCACACCCCACACATTTCACATGCATGAGATTACGTGTCATGTCACATTCACTGAGTGCGTATATGTATTACATCTTGCTCAAATATGCATGTAGATTCATGTAATTTGCATGCGAAGCTATTTTAAAGAGCTCCTTTGCGAGTCTGTCTCTCCAGCTGTACCTGGCTACGCTGGAACATCCACTTCATTAAAGGCGTCCCCATTATCGAAAAAAAACCCCACTCTGATCCCTCCAATTACACTGGCTTCGGAAATGATCCTGGAATGTAAAGAAACAAAAAGAGAAGGAAGGGTATAGAGGAGTGAAAAGGAAGGATGTGCCCTTGGACAGTGATCAAGAGAAAAAGCAGTGTGTGTGTGTGTGTGTGTGTGTGTGTGTGTGTGTGTTTAGGGGGGGAAACATCAGTGATGGCACCTGCTACTGGCTTCTCTCACACATGCACACACACACACACACACACACACTTGTTCACTAACAAGCAAGATAACAGCAGGCGGTCCTGTAAAACTAGCTCCCGAAAGGCCTCATCTTATGAAGAAACACAATCAATGAATAGGTTCAGTGCTGGAAACTCCATCCCACTGAGAGAATTAGCGAATTAGCACTACACACACACTGCATCACTGGCCTTAAAGGCCTCACATGAGCTGGATTGTCCTTCTGTGAGGCGCGCGTGTAGCTTGTGGGGTAAGCTTTTATGTGAACGAACTCCCTTTAATCACCATGTGATGAATAACTTACCTTGCAGTATGATAATATGGTGGGCCACAGTTTTGCCCCTCAGTTCTCCCGAGTTCTGTTTATGATTCCTCAGTCAGGCAATTTTCCTGCGTGCTTCCTGCCTTTTCTGTCGAGCTAGCACGTCTCCCACTGCGGAGACTGCCTGTTTTAACTTTAAACTTTTACCTAAGAAACAAAAGTTGCTTTCGTAGCACTCGCCTCCACTGTGGCTTTCCTGTATGAGCACGAGCCTCCAAACAGAACAGACGCTCCTGCTAACGCCAGCCATTCTCTGCTTTCGTCTACGCTTATCTAAAGGCTGTTGGAGACGGAGTGGGGGTGGGGGATGGAGGAGAGAACGCAGTGGGCCTGCCACCTGTTTTTCTCTTTTCTCTGATAATACCTTGTAAATGCACAGTTTACCTGAGGAAATGGCAAAGGTGAAAATGGCCCAGCGCGCTGTGTGACAGCAAGCTCAGCAGCCATTAGCATACAAAACAAACAAGCAACCCGCTGCAGTATAAAAGGGGTGAAGGTGCGGAAAGGAAGGCTCTGGAAGATTTTGACACCCACTCTTTTTTCTCCTCATAATGGTTTCACTCAGCCACGTTTTAACCTTAGGCCCATGACGCATCAGTCTGAGATGGCGTCGGACAGTTGGAGGAGGGCATGACAGCCCCTTGTGCATGGAAATGACATCTTTCACTTGCACTGGTGTCAAGCAATCGTCTGAGGCATCTCATCCATGTTGCTCTCTCCAACTTTTTTCTTTCTTCTTTCTGCTTCACTTTGATCAGCTTTGCTTATGGGTTTTGTTTAAAGTGCATTCCGCGGGAACAGTCAGATTGAAGGCACTGGACTAGGACTGGCCTTTTTTTTCACCTGATCTAGCTCAGCTCCAGAATCTCACCATAGTCTGAGAGACTACAAGTGATCAGTGTGGCATGAAGCCATTTTAATGATGGTAGAGCAGCATTGCTGGTCCGGTCTACTATGTCTGCAGTAGTGGCCATTAAAATAGCCCTTTTTTCTTCCTTCTTCAGAAGATAACAAGCAATGTTTGGTATAAATGAAGGCTTGTGGGTTTGTGTCTGCATGTCTGCAATGAGGTCTGCCCCCATTAATTAAATCAATGAATAAAATCAAGTAAAACCAAATAACGAATGTTACACTCTTTAACTGCCAACTAAAAAAGGTGATATTAAGAATGTAAGTTCTGAAAGAGAACGATAGTTTTTATATACAGATTTGAACCCCAGCCTGTATTAGAATGAATTCAAGACAACTTGTAAAATTACATGCCACATTAATTATTACAGTATATTCTGAAACACAAATAAAGCAGTCAGATGGACACCAGTATATCTGCTGTTAAATCTTAAGTGAAATTCCTGTTGTGTGAGGAGCAGGGAGAGGAAAATGGTGCGTGTTTGAAGAGTAAAGGTGGCACTCATGAGCGGAGAAGGAATACGAAATAGAATGGAATGGAATGATATTCTTTGTTCTCGGTTTAATTGCAATGCCACGATAACATGGCACTGCAGTGAACTACACTGTATATTACACTGTGTTTGATCTGGTCTTTACCAGATGAAAGGCAATAGCGGAGTTTGAAATGTGTGTTGCACTGAATATAATTCAGCCGTATCATAACCTAATGGTGTTTAGCTTCACAAACATTGGAGTTTTAATAATTCTCAGAAGTGCTGAGACTTTCAGACGATATTAGTAAAAAAGAAGAAATTGCACGCAAAGATAAAGATTCATAAATTAGAGTCTTCAACCACAGTTTAAAGAAATGAACATGAAAACATGTTGTAGGAACCACATGATTTGGAATAAAACTGAATTTTATTCAATTTGGGAAGGGAAAGTTTTAGCTCAATTTAAATTCTCCACCAGAATCAGAGGAGGCTGATTCACCTGTATTTTCATTAATTTATTAATTAATCAATGATAATCACTTGATTAGTTACTGATCAGTGATTATTTCATTATTTGTTAATAAATGTATTGTGACGAGCTGGTAGACAGGGGTTAAGTTGGGGTTCATGTGGGGGACACTGCCAGGTGGCATGATCTGTGTGGGGGGTAAATGGGTTGCACCTGGCAGTGATCCACAGTTTTGGCCGGAAACTTAGCTTTGGGGAGGAGCTAAGAGGGTGGGCTCCTCAGTGGAGACATAGAGAGCTTAGGGAGAGGTTGTGTCTGTGTGTGTGAGCTGTGTGCTTGTGTGGAATAAAGTGGAGAGAGAAACCAAGTTCCCAGCGTGTCGACTCCCCTCCTTCGGCTCAGCGCCACAGTATTATCTCAAGCAGGGTTTATTAGGTATCAGCATGAACTGTTCGTCCAGCAAACTAGTTCAGGTAGGATACAGCAATTAACCATATAAAGCTCTTCTTAATTGTGCAGTTAAAAAGAGTTTTGCTTGAAATAGGGGAATTAGGGATCAATTTAGTTATTATTATTAATTTTAAGAACACCGGAGCGTATTTTTTTTTAGCAAAGAAGTGACCACTTTTCTGACGAGAAGCTAAAATTCTGGTCACACTTTAAGACAACATTTATTCTACACTGGACAACATGAAAACACAGACATAAACTAAACATAATTCTGAGAGTAATTCTGATCCTACAATGTACAAAGATTAACTTTTACAGCATTTGGGATCTGAATGTAAGATGTGCTTTGCAAGATATTAGATATTTGTGCCAGTACTTCATCCTCAAAAAGTTTCAGTGGAAGTTTGGAGGGAAAATTCAGAGTGCAGATTTCCTCCAGTTATTTCTGGGGAGTTTGTCTTGTTCGCCGAGGTGTAATGATGAAGTTCTCTGCAGTTTCAACTCCAATTTCACAAAGGATGATTTCAGGCTTGGCTTTGTTGTTTTGTTGCAACATAGATCAGACATCTAAGCTAAACTTTAGAAGGTGTTGAGGAAAACTGAGGGACGACATTTCAGCGTTTAAAAATATCCCTCCCGTTCTAATACTCTTTCCAACTTGGACTTTGTCCTTCACCTTAAGGTCTGTTCCATCAGTGCATTAAAGTGAGGTTTGTTGATGACCCGTTGGAGGGGTGAGGTGTTTTCTTTTCAAATACAAAACAGTGTAAAAGGCTCTGTTAATGATAACACACTTAATATTTAAAAACTGTGCCATTCAATTTGCAGCATTCAAATGGGCCTTATGAAGCAGATTAAGCAATTAGTAATAGGAAAAGCAATTATTCCCCAAGTTTATGGGTGTGATCGCCTGGCTGTTTAACTCACTAGTCTGTTGGAAAATTCGCTTTTAGTTGCTCCCTCCTCCCCTCAT
Organism: Hemigrammopetersius urotaenia; assembly: GCA_037974485.1. Classification (NCBI taxonomy): domain Eukaryota; kingdom Metazoa; phylum Chordata; class Actinopteri; order Characiformes; family Alestidae; genus Hemigrammopetersius; species Hemigrammopetersius urotaenia. Next base: position 5,260 of record JBBPDC010063420.1, read on the forward strand.
GATGATAATGGTATTGAAAGGGAGTACAGGAAAGTTTGTCTTTCATATTAAATGACCTTCAAATATTAAAAAAAATGTATTAATTCATCCAACAGCACTTTGAGAGCCAAATCCCACATTTTCCTTGACTGACTGTGATGCACATGGTCACTATTAAGACCGGTATGAATATCTTGCTCATTAGCATCTCTTCTCATACGGATCTTGGGTGGGATTTGAAGTTGAGCACGCCTGCAGCCTGTCCTGTTGGTGAGCAGTGAATAAAAATATCTCTGTGTTCTTCTTTATCTTTTTCTAATGACGTACTTTAGCTGGGCTGAAATCTTTGACTGTCATTTTTATCAGAATAATTTTACATCGATATGATTAGAGTTTATTCTTTCCCAGCAGTACCTATTACCCTTACATGGGCGTTCATTAATCTCTACTACCTGCCCCCACGGCTCTTCATTTAAAACCTGAAGAATTCTCTCTCTCTCTCTCTCTCTCTTTCTCTCTCTCTCTCTCTCTCTCTCTCTCTTACAATCTCTCTCTCTCTCTCTCTCTCTTACAATCTCTCTCTCTAACATTATGTGCTTTCACCTTCCCTCTCTCCCTCTAGTTGGTGTTGCTCTCTCTCTCTCTCTCTCTCTGGACTACTGCATTTGTTTGAGCCTCAAATTTTCACTCAGTTTTTAGAGAACACTTTAAATTGCTGGGGAGTGCTTTACTGCCTCGTGTGTGTGTGTGTGTAAGAGATCAATTCAAATAGAGAATTTCAGTTCCCTAAGCTCTGACTGATGAGGGTACGTGTGTATCCATTCAGCATTGAGCAATGTGTGTTTGTGTGTGTTTGTGGTGTGTGTGTGTCAGTCAATTACCCTAATGGATGATGATCCTGAGTGTTACAGAAATATGAGGATTTTTCATGCTGTTTGTTTGCTCACAGCTTTCAGTCAAGTGATTAATTTTGCTGTACACACAAGTATAAAGGACCTATGGGATTTTTTCCAGTGAGGCTGTGTTTGTGTGATTGTACATTTTTAGTACAAAATGTCTAAAAACCAGAGAAAAACAGGGTTAACCTGCACCTGTAAAGTGCTTTTTACATGGGCTACATAATTGATGAAAAAAAACCCACATTGATTCGGGTCTGAATCTCAGCTAAGGCACATATATATATCAGCGAAGGCTGAGGTGTTGATCTTGGCTACAAGAAATAGCTACAAGAAAATAGCTACTCGCCTAAACTTGCCCATATTAAAACACTTAGAAAGGTGACAAACAAGGTTGGATGAGGACCCAAGTTTATCTTACCACCAGTGAGGAGGGTAGGGGAGATAAAAAATTGTCTAAAACTCACTGTTACAGAACTGCAGAACTGGGGTCATCAAGTCTCAATTAGACTTTACTGTCCTACAGTAACAAATGGAAATGTGTAGTTTGCGAAACGGTACTGGTACTTTAACTGGAACTGTGTGCTTTGGTCAGATGAGACTAAGATTGACTCCAAGTGGGTCTGCTGTAAAAGAAATTCAAATTCAAATTTTATTTGTCACGTACACATTATACACAGTATGATGTGGAGTGAAATGCTTATACGACTGCTGATAACCTATGGGTTAATTTACATTATGTACAAATAATAGAATAAAAATAGAGTGACAACAGTAACAATTAAATAGTAGAAGTATGGATACGCAGAAATCTCGTCATACCTATTGTTATGTTTGGTGAATGATCTGTAAAGCCATGAGCCTTTCTCTTTCAGCTGCCCAGGGAACATTGTTAGAAAGCATGAACTATTTAAAATTTGAAATAAAAGTCTGGTGGCCTGTGCTGGTGATGATCCAAAACTTATGGCCAAATCAAAATAGAAATGGTTAATTGTTGTTGCTGTTGTTGATATTATTAGTATTATAATGTTATTATTATAAATAAATACTTAGATATCAGTGTTGTAACTTCATTAAAGGAAAAGGACCAAACCAGTTATGGAATTTTTTTCCATGCTGTTTTGGACACTTTTTGTTGAGTGTTAACATAGACAGGATGGTACTACAATGTAAAAAATAAAGATTAAAATGTTAAGAATTTTGTTGATTAGTCTTTTTTTTTTTTACTGGAAACACAAACTGCCCTTTAAACTGTGTGGAAGAGTCACAACGAATTAACAAAATATGTTTTTAGAAGTTTGTTACATAAACTTACATAGAAAGCTAAAAACACTTTTTCTCCTTTTAAGTTGCGATTGTATATACATATTATGTAAATGATATATGTATTTTAATGTGAACTGTTCTTTAGATTAAGTGAAGAAGAGTGAAGATCTGGTCATACGTGAACACATCACAGCACACAGCGTGAACAGCACGAAATACTTTCTCTGCATTTAACCCATTCACCAAGTGAAACAGGGGGCAGCTACGAACACAGCGCCCGGGGAGCAGTGTGTGGGACGGTACCTTGCTCAGGGTACCTCAGCGGTGCCTAGCGGTCTTGGGAATCGAACCCGGACTTTCTGATCACAGGGCGAATGCCTTAACCACTAGGCCACCAGCTGCCTCAGCCGTAATGATCTGTGTTCCTGTTTTCTTGTCTATGTTGTTGTTTACATTCTCCATGTGCCTTTGGTTATATGTTCCAGGTGAGTATGTTTTGATCTGTTTGGGCAGCTGGTAGCCTGGTGGTTAAGGCATTCGCCCTGTGATCAGAAAGTCCGGGTTCGATTCCCAAGACCGCTAGGCACCTGTGAGTTACCCTGAGCAAGGTACCGTCCCCACACACTGCTCCCCGGGTGCTGGGTTCGTAGCTGCCCCCTGCTTCACTTGGTGAATGGGTTAAATGCAGAGGAAGTATTTCGTGCTGTTCATGCTGTGTGGTGTGTACACGTATGACCAGATTGTCACTTTCACTTATCTTAGCTCCGCCTTCATTATCTTCATTATCACGTTCCCCTGCGTCTGGAGACGCTGTGAAACACGTTTCACTGTAATTCTCTTTTTCACAGCGGTTGGGGGGTGGGCAGCAGCGCTGTTTCACATTTTTGACCAGAACTTTAACGCAATTGAGAAGCTGAAATTAGGAGAGCAACCTTATTTTTATGAGCATTTTTTGTTTCACACCATTAAAAAAGTGAAAGTGATAGGGATCACTGTATGAAAAGAGCCACATTATAAGACCAGATATTGGGAGAGCGTTTAATCTCAGGGGAGGAAAGTGAACATATAAGCAGGATTTGTGGGTGAGTACATTAGTAATCACAGATTTACACTTTCAGTAACTACTGAAAGTATTAAAAGTTTAAAATTGATTCCACCTCTTTGTGGGTTGTTCTTTGAACTTGGCACATCAATTCAGCTTCGGCTTCGAGCCTGCTTTTCTTCATTTTGGATTCAGCTGCACCTTCATGTCTCTCTCATTTTATTCACCATCTTGGCCAAAAAAGGGATTTGAAGCTGGACCAGCTTTAGTGACAGTTACAATGTCTAGAAATAACCTTAATAGCACTGCAGCAATTGGGAAGGCACTGTCATTAACTGGTCCGGTGCATAAGTCTTGAGACACCCCTCATTTCATCATACTTTGCTTCTAAAGATCCAGACTTTCTTGTATTTTAATGTGGTCTTGAGGAACAGTTCTCCAGGCCATATGTATAAATAAAAACAGTTTATTCCACACATAATGCAAACACTTTACCTTATCTAAACTTGCTGTAGAATAATTTTACCTGCTGGTCCTTATTTGGAATTCGGACAGATTTCCTGCCTTAGGCTTGTGATTGAATATTTTTTTTGTTTGTTTTCTTTGAATGAAACATAAACCAGTTGTTCATCTCTGGTCTCCTGCTCTTGAGCGCAAAAGCATAAATATTTAAATATTCATCATTGTGATCAGACCCCAGTTATTAATTTCAGGTTACCTCAGCCAAATGTGGTCTGAGAGTGAAACAGATCTGTCCCTCCAGACTGAAGAAATGGCTTCATGGCCTCATTGCACCAACTAATTCCCAAAAACGGTGTTATAGTCATGTCTTGGGGATTCCATTTCTGAATGCCACGTGTCCGTACTCCAGAGAGCACAAGATATGACCCCATTGCGGCCCACTTCTAGCTCTTCACTTGAAATAGAACCGGCATCTACATCAGCTGTCGTTGGTCCACGCAGAATGGAATCTAGTTTTAAATGAATGTTGGAGTCTGCAGAGGCCACACTTTGGGGTTTCCATACACAGGCAGGGGTAAGTGCTGTTAATGACACATTACTTTTTTCCTGTGGCTCTGTTCACACCAACCATTAACATACAGCACTGTGCAAATTTTTGAAGCCATTTGTATTTGATTCTGCCAGCAAAAACACAAGAAAACATCAGAATAAATGCAAACAAACTAGAAACATTACACATTTCTTCTTCTGTTTGACTATAGACATTTCTTCTTCTGCTTATTGAACAATTTGAAGGTTGCTGCTTGATGGCTCCAGGCATTGTTTGGATTTATGCAATTCCATAAGTAACACCTAATTTAATCTACTGAAGTAATTGAGCCAACCCAGATATATGATGAAGGCTGCATTGGGCCATGAGGAAAGAGGCCTGGAACTGGTTAGACTCCGACTTATACTGTGAATTTATACTCTATATGGACAAAAGTATTGGGACACACCTGTTTTTCAGGGTTTGGGCGAGGCCCCTTACTTCCAGTGGAGGACCCATCACAGGTTTTTACCGCTTTTACTGCAGATTTGTATTCATATTAAACACTGGAAAGTTGTTTTGCAAACAACTAAGTGGAAATACATCAGACAAAAAGTTTCCTTTATAAGAAACAATCTGTAACAGTGCAGGTCTGACTCCTGTTAACTGGTTGTTGGTGATACAGAGTCAAATTCTAGACTGTCCTTTAACTTTAAATGCACTCACTCACTGTTTCATCCCATTGGCTGTCATTCAATAGCTTGTTAAATATCTAACAGTTGTTTGTTGATCTACATAAGTATAATTATATTAGGTTTCTTCTTATAAGTCAGTGGTGAATAATAAAAATGACATTTTCTGGAATAGTGTGCACCACAGGTCAAATTACATTCTTTTGTTGATTTTACCATTTAAATGACCATTAATTTGATTGGTTTAATTAATAAAGTTTGGCAATCCTTTCAGTCATGCTGGTGTTTTTTGTGAGGTAATTATAGCTCATTTGATTTGTTAAGCTTTAATCCAAGCCAGGTGTGAACAGTTTCACAGTGCATTAAACTTTTAAACATGGGAGCAGCTCTAATGTGCTCCAGGCTAATGTGGCAGTTGATTCCATAGGAAATGTTGCAGCGATGAAAGGAAGAAAAGAGCTCAGAATGCAGTTGTAACATAAGCCATTTCCTCCGGGATCAATTAAGTTTTCTGATTCTGATTCTGACAAGCATTGTTTGTAGGCTGTGATTTCAGCCGCAGAGGGTCTCACTAAGTGCTTACTGACACGGTGCCCAAACTTATGTCTCATTTTGTGTTATTTGCTTTATATGTTGAACTTCACAGATAAATAGAAATATGCATATTTCAGGTGTTCTCTGTGAAGGTTTATCTGTGTGTGTGTGTGTGTGTTCTCTATGCAGAGGTGATGCAAAGGTTTATCTGTGTGTGTGTGTGTGTGTGTGTGTGTGTGTGTGTGTGTGTGTGTGTGTGTGTGTGTGTGTGTGTGTGTGT
>JBBPDC010063488.1:0-10936 GCA_037974485.1 Hemigrammopetersius urotaenia
TGCTCTCACAATCTCTCTCCTCGCCAGACTCTCTATCTCTCTCTCTCTTTACCCTCTCTTTGTTCTCCCAGGTTGCCCTTGTCTCTCTCTCTTTCTCTCTCTGTGACAGTGAGTGTGTGAGCCATCAGGTTCAGTTGAGAGTGGCCTGATGAGTGTGTGTGCATGTGTTTGTATGTGTGTGTGTGTGTGTGTGTGTGTGTGTGTGTGTGTGTGTGTATGTATGTATGTTTGTGTGTGTCTGCTATGTTTGGAGGCCATCGTCTTTGCGGGAACTGTTCTAACTCTGAGAAAAACAGTAAACAGAGAGAGAAAGAGACAGAGAGTAAAGCGAGAGAGAGAGTAGAGAGAGAGAGTAAAGCGAGAGAGAGAGAGAGAGAGAGAGAAAGAGTGTATGTAGAGAGAGACAGTAAAGCGAGAGAGAGAGAGAGACAGAGAGAGAGAGAGTGTAGAGAGAGAGAGAAAGAGTGTATGTAGAGAGAGAGAGAGAGTGAGAGATGGGAAATGCGGATAAGAGAAAGGTCAGACAGATAAGCGAGAGAGAACAGACTGATAAAGAGGAGGAGAGAGCGAGGAAAGAAGGAGAGATGTTTTGCTTTTCTGTAGTGCTGAAACTCTTTTCCATCTCATTTAAAAACTGTTTTATTGACAAAATCCTCTAAAATTTGAGGTATTGATGGGGGAGTCTGCCCCGCCCTTGCTGCAGTAACAGACACCAGGCTATTGGGAAGGTTTTAAATGCTGTAACATTGCTGTAAGGATTTGATTGCATCCATGAGAGCATCGATGAGGTCAGATGCTTATGTTGGATGATCAGTTCTGGATCTAAAACTCAAACTCATCCTGCTGGTGGCCTAGAGGTTAGAAAGTTGCACCTGTGGTTGGAAGGTTGTGGGTTTGAATCCCAGAACTGCCAGTGGCAGGTTATCTTGAGCAAGATACTGTCTCCGCACACTGCTCCCGGGTGCCCCTCGTTGGTTGCAGCTCTCTGCTTCACTTGCTGAATGGGTTAAATGCAGAGATAGAATTTCACACTGTTTACAGTGTGTTGTGTTCACACTTGACTATAAGAGGCCACTTCTTTCCAGAAAACTCTTTAGCCCTCTAGGCTTGGTGATGGCTTAAACAAGTCACATCTATTTATTCACTTCTTTTCTACGGAGATTATACTAACTGTGTATGATCCTGCGTGTCAGGAAAAGTAGCTTAATACCTTAAAAAGTACCTTGAAGTAGCTAAACTCTTCTCATAAGAATGACGGGATAATTTTTTTAGATATGTGTAAATACACATTCATTTTTATCGTGACGATGCTCTCATTTCTCTTCTCACAGATGGAAAAAAAACTGCCTGACCTGCAGCTACAGACCTCAAACTAACTCAACTCCTTCGCTAAACGTAAGAAACGGTATGGTATACACTATAGAGACAAAAGTATTGGGACACATGACCATTACTCATACACCAACAGGGACTTTAATGACATTTCATTCAAGCACATAAATGTGGATTTGGTCCCCCTTTGCAGCTAGAACAGCTTCCACTTTTCTTGGAAGGCTTTCCACAAGATGTTAGAGTTTCTGTGGGAATTTGTGCCCATTCATTCTGTAGAGCATTTATGAGGTCAGACACTGATGTTGGATGAGAAGGCCTGGATCACAATCTCCATTCCAGTTCATCACAAAGGTGTTGGATGGGGTTGTGGTCAGGGCTCTGTGTGGGCCAGTGAAGTTCTTCCACACTGAACCAACCATGTCTTCATGGAGCCTGCTTTGTGCACTGGTGAAATAGAAAAGGGCCTTTGCCAAATGGTGTGAAGCATTATTGACTTCAGTGGAAGTAAGTCCAGACCCTGAAAAAACAGTCCCAATACTCTATAGCAGTGGTCCCCAACCCCCGGACCACGAACCAGTTCCGGGCCGTGGGTCATGTGGTACTGGTCCGCGGGCTGCACAGAAAAAATAATTTAAAAAAAAACTTGGATGAAAATGCTGTTAATAAAGCTGCGAGTACACACTGGATTTCTGTTTATTATTATATTTTAAAGATAACCCATTATTATATTTTTAAAATATCCCCATTTTTATGTGTATCATTTATTTGTATAAATACGTTTATTTATCTGCTACTCCTTAAAGGCCGGGCCGTGAAAACAGTTTCTGATATTAAACCGGTCTGTGATGAAACAAAGGTTGGGGACCAATACTCTACAGTATATAGTGTATAATCAAATTTCCCCCATTCCCCGACGTTTGATGTCTTAAGTTTACTTATTTGTTTTAGCCCTGGAGCTACAAGGCTAATGTAGCTTACAATTAGTATAATAAGCGTCAGTCAGCTATTACCATGGTGCTAAAGTCACGACACATTCACTGTTCAGTGAAAACTAGCTTAGGCCTGTTTTAGGACCCTAAATGTTCTTTCGCCTTTCAAAATTAATTATGCATGATCGGTTTAAATCTGTTTAAAACTTTAAAGCTGTTTCAGCTGTGCCATCATGCTTCCAAAAATAAACTAAAGAGTGACCACTAGGACCTGGAGGAGATGTTGTGCTGCAGCTGAATGATCCCGCTGAATCAGCAGGAGCTTCTCTACCTCCTCGACCCTGCAGAGAGCGAGAAACTCCATCATAAACACTAAATAAAATATGCTACTGGATCATCTGCTATGCTTTATTTAGCCAAAATAACCCATTAACTTGCTGGATAAGCATTGCTCTAGCAGAGGACACCTGAAACACTAATACTAATGAAGCAAATTAAACTTGGCTTGGCTTTAAAGACTGCAAATAAATGCCAGCTTTAAAGTCAGGGGTTGAAACTTGATAAAAAGATGCAAACATTAATTAGAAAGTAAATTGACGATTAATAATAATAATTTAATTTTAAATCCCTGCATTCCTCTTGTAGACTTGATAAATGAACACATTTTGCTGAAGGCAGGATAACATACATTTATACATAGATTTACATACGAGTTTGCATAAAAGATTTGAACATTTTAAATATATGTTTAATTAAAGCTCTGTTAATACATCCAGGAAAGGAGAGGGAAAAAAACATAGTAAAATATAGTAAAATGAGCCCATTGTGGGCTTGCCTTGTGTACTGGGGTCCAGTCATGCTGGAATAGAAAAGGTTATTCCTCAAACTGTGTCCACAAAGTTGGCTGCATGGTGTTGTTCAAAAAGTCTTGGCACCCACCTACCTAGTGGGTAGGATGCTTGCCTCTGGACCAAGAGGTCATGGGTTCAAATCCTACCTTCAGAAGACCACCACTAGGTTCCTGAGCAAGACCCTTAACCCCAAGTTGCTCCAGGGAGACTGTCCCCTGTAGTTAGGGAATGGAAGGTGGATAGAAAGCATCTGGTAAATGCAGTAAATGTAAAGGTGTGTAGCAGCAGCAGTTCTTTACTTGTTAGCCATAAACACCCTCACATTAGCAAACTTAGAGGTCGTCTTAGACGTCAAAGAATTCTCTGTAAATTTGATATTTCAAGGAACTGTGACTTTCACCATCATACAACTGCTTCTGCTTTACTTTACTGTAGCACAGCTGCTTGTGAGTCAGCCTTGTTGAAATCGAGATTATGTTAAAACTTTTGTTTCCTCTATGGTGTGGGATGGAAGTAGTTTGGTTTAACAGAATTTGTAAGTAAATTAGTAAAGTGTCCATTTGTCATACGTGAACACACCACAACACTGAACAGTGTGAAATTCTTTCTTTGCATTTAACCCATTCGCCACAGCGCCTGGGGAGCAGTGTGTGGGGACCGTACCTTGCTCAAGGGTACCTCAGGGGTGCCATGAGCAGTCTTGGGATTCGAACCCACAGCCTTCTGATAGCAGGGGCAACTCTCTAACGGCTAGGCCACCAAATGCCACACAATATCAATATTAGCATTATAATAAATCTATAAATAATTAATGTTATCACCCAGCCCTCTGTGTGTCTGCTAGCTAGCATGTATTAACCTATTACACGGTTTATTATCACTGGCAATCATTACACTTTCTACCTGACACTCATCTGAGTGCTACACCAGCAGCTCAGGCAGCGCGATTCACACTATCTGTGCAGCTTTAATTAAAAGATAAACATAACAAGTGTTGCTCTGAACCTGACAGGGCTTAGCATCCCCTCAGCTCCATCTCCTGCTTCTGTGTGATTGACAAGAGATTAATTTCAGATTGCATAACTCCCCTGTGATCTGGAAGTCTCGGATTAAACGTATCAGAATTACGCTACACTTTCTGCTCTCTCAGCGGCGCAGCTATGCTAGCTTTAGCAGAGCAGATTCCAATGCCTCTATACACTCCCAGTAAGCTGATTTCCCCTCGAATGTTTTATGCTGTTTAGCCTTGCGCTGGTATTCTGGTAGAAACCTAAACATGGAAAAATGCTTGTTAGCTCTGTGTAGAAGCCAGAGGACTGAGGAAACAATCTGAGAGCTACCAGACACTACAGGCTAGCTATCCTTGGTATAATGTTATATGTTACCAAACCTTGTATCTACTTTACAGGAGAAGGAAAATGTCAGCAATGTTCAAACATAGTAAAAGGCAGCATCTTCAGATGATGTTAAAAATCAAATAAACAAACAAAATTGGAATTATGTATAATACACTAATACACACTCACTGGCCACTTGATTTGAAACACATACCTTGTGTTTCCACTCACTTTCCACTTTATTAGAAACACCAGCCTTGTGCTTCCGCTCAGAGGCTCATATTTTTTTAAACCATGTGTTGCACACATCAGTGTCACTGCAAGGTTGAGAGTGGTCCAACATCCAAAAATATATTTTCTATGGTCAGAAACTGACCCCCCATGAAGGTCTAGAGGATCTAACACACACTGTATACACTCAATAAACGGGTTGCAACTGTACATCAACAAAGTGAAACTCCAAGGGGGCGTCTATTGATTGAGCAAACAGGGAGAGCATACTATTAATGTCCTCTCAGCAATTCTAATACTGTCACTGTCCATAAAAATTCTAATTACTTCTTTATGTTTTACACTGTTCGAACACTCTACTGGCCTCTGTGTACGAACATTTCACAATAAATGGCCCAATGGTCCAAAGCTACATTTCACTGTTTTATGAGACACAAACAGATGAACATAATGTAACATTACTGTTTCTGAGATTTTCTTACATCAACAATAACATGTTTTCATGAATATCTTGTTCGTTCGTTCATTCATGCTCTTTTTTGTAGACTAGGTCCACTTTTGACTGCAGAAAACAGCAAAGGGCAACACTTTTTCTCAGTACTGCACCAGAGGTTCAACCTTGGTGAGGTTTCCATGGCAATATTGGATGCTGCGCTCTAATAACAATGCTGGTCGTGCTGGTATGCTGACCAATGGATCAGAAAACTTGTACTGTGTCTAAGGAGGACTGATATTACAGCTTTTGTTCCCCTTCCTCTTCCTAAATGAGTAGTTGTTGTTGTTGTTGTTGTTGTCATCGCTGTGACCACTGCAGCTTGTTATCCAGCCCTACTTCTGAAATGCAAATTCCGATTGTATTAAAACATGTTCTTTCATTTTCTCTGGTGCCTCTAAGTGCGCATGGAAATGAACATTTCATTTTGTTTGTTTGGAAGAATGTTTCACTGCCTAATAGATGCAGCACTAAATCTCCTTTCTGATTTAATAACCATTGCCTTCACTTTGACAATATACACTAATTGGACAAAAGTATTGGGACGACCATTACATCAGCAGGCACTTTACTGACATTGCATTCAAATACATAGAATTTAATATGGAGTTGCTCCCTCTTTCGCAGCTACAGCAGCTCTTCTTGGACGGCTTTCCACAAGATTTTGGAGTTTCTGTGGAAATTTGTGCCCATTCATTCTGTAGGGCATTTATGAGGTCAGACACTGGTGTTGGATGAGAAGGTCTGGATCACAATCTCCGTTCCAGTTCATCCCAAAGGTGTTGGATGGGGTTGAGGTCAGGGCTCTGTGAGACTAGTCAAGTTTTTTTAAACTGATCTCATCCAGCCATGTCTTTATAGAGCTCACTTTGTGCTCTGGGACACAGTCATGCTGGAATAGAAAAGGTTCTTCCCCAAACTGGATCCACAAAGTATGGCGTTCAAAATGTCTTAAAGCATTAAGATTACCTTTCACTGGAAATAAGAGGCCTAAACCAAACCCATAAAAACAGGTGTGCCTCAGTACGTTTGTCCATATAGTTTATTTAATTACCTCTACTTAAAGATTCCCTAACCCCATAATTGATTCAGAAAAAAAAATCTGAATAAGTTTGTGATGAAATGGTAACTTGTAGAGAAAATGACAGACTCTGACATCAGGCAGAATCTTCATTACCATTTCATGTAATTACTTTCTGTGAGGGAGCTTTCAGAGGCAGACGTCTAGTCCATTCACCACCACTGTGAACACTGGGGTCTCAGTCAGTTTCTCTAGAATGTGTTTCACACCAAACACTCTCATGAATGACTGTGTATATACCAGTTATTCATTCATGAATTCTTGAAAATCTGGTGAAATTCCCCTTTTACCTGCACTCCACTACACTCTAACATAATGCCTGCCTTTAAAGGAAAAGGCTTATGTGGTTTCTGGCCCTGTGTGAGGCATTATTATCTATAAGAGAGAGATTTTTCTGTACTATCACTTTAACTATCGCTTCATCTGACTCTGCCCGCTGGGTACCAGCACTCTGCTGCTGAAAATGACTGCCTTTTAAGCACAGTTTTTATTATTTTGTAGAAAATAATTACACATTTAAATGGTTCGAGCCCTCCGGTGAATTTATTTTGGGCGCGAATATTGTTTTCTATTTTCGTCTCTGTTTGGGTAATGAGGCTTTGTTAATAGTAAACACGATTATCATTTGTTTTGTCATTTATTTGTTGTTCTGCAACTGTGTGTGTGTATGTGTGTGTGTGGGGGGCGGTGGTTAAGAGAAGGAGAAGCAGAATGGGTACAAGTTTGGGCAGATTTTTTATTTCTCTCCGAAATGAACAAGGAACCGTGTCAAGGTAAGGTCGATATGATTGGTGAATTTACAGAAGGCGTGTGGCCTTATGGGCTTAAATGTGGAACATGAGGTTGGACGCCATATCTAATTATCTCGCCTCCATTCAGCATCACGCCGAGCCAAAGTGACCTTGGGTCTTGCTAAACTTGTGAATAATTGCGTAGAAAAAAAGTCGGCACCACCTGAGTTCTAATACAGGATTAACGCTTCAAATGTGACAAATTCATAAAAGAGTCGCTTACGTGACTTTGAAGCTCTGACTGCTACAGTAATGATGCTTACAGCCCCCCTTTCACTGGTACCTCATCTGAAATTGCATTTGCAAAGAAAATGACCCGCTTCACCTGTTTTCCATCTAATGTCTTAAGCATAAAATTAGAAAAAATACATAAATCTGCCATCCTGACTCCATTCTCAATTAAATGTGCTTGGTATTAAAGCCATTACGCCATAAAAATCCACCTCTAATGGACTAATATCCATTCCAAACAGTAATAGTCCCATTTCCATCCTGCTCATTTCAGTATTAAAAAAAATCTAAAAATACAAAAACTATGGAAGAACCACATACTGTTCAAAATTCAAGCTCAAGTCAAATCTAAAATCCAAATGTTAAAAACCCCCAAAACAATCCTATTAATTTCTGCATCACCATTTTCAACCTCTCTGTATCTGTTTGGGTATTTACCGCATATATATGCAAATGAGCTCAGTACTGACTAGCAGCACTGCTAATATGTGTAGCATAACTGGTACAGGCTGAACAGGGAGATATATGGATTCAAAACTATAATATTAGTCTAAGACAACTGTAACATTAGTTTACAACATCATAACTAACATAAGTCTATAACATCTTAACTAACAAACTATAACATCATAACTAACATTAGTCCATAATGTCATAACAACTAACATTAGACTATAACATCATAACTGTAGCATTAGTCTATAACATTTTAACTAACATTAGACCATAACATTGTAACTGTAACATTAGTCTATAACATCTTAACTAACATTAGACTATTATATCATAACTGTAACATTAGACTATAACAGCATAACTGTAACATTAGTCTATAACATCTTAACTAACATTGGACTATAACATCATAACTAACATTAGTTTATAACATTTTAATTAATATTAGTCTATAATATCATAACTGTAATATTAGTCTATAATATTAGCTAACATTAGACTATAATGTCATAACTTACATTAGTCTATAACATCATCACAGTAACATTAGACAATAACATTATTGCCATAATGTTAATCTATAACATCATAACTGAAACATTAGTCTACAACATTATAACTGTAACATTAGTCTACAACATTATAGCTGTAACATTAGTCTACAACATCATATCTGTAAAATTAGACTATCAAATCATAACTGCAACATTAGACTATCATATCATAGTTGTAATGTTAGACTATAAGAGCAAAACTGTAACATCAGGCTATAACAATCACTGTAACATTAGACTATAACATCATAACTGTAACAGTAGACTATAACATCACAACTGTAACATCTGTCTATAACATTATCACTGTAACAGTAGTCTATAAAATCACAACTGTAACATTAGATTGCAACATCATAACTGTAACATTAGACTTCAACATCACAACTATGACATAAGTCTATAACAGCATCACTGTAACCTCAGTCTGTAATGTCATAATATCATAATGCCTAGACTGTAACATCATAACTGTAACATTAGACTATACCATTACAGCTCCAACATTAGTCTATAACAATCACTGTAACATTAGATTATAACAGCATGACTGTAACATTACACTATGATCTCATAACTGTAACATCAGTCTCTTACATATTAACTGTAACATTAGACAATAGCATCTTAACTAAAGTGGGTAGATCTTTGGTGATTTGCTGTAAATGAATTCGTTGGGCAGATATATCACAAATATATTGCTGTTTTTCTTTAACTCTGTTTTAATGTGAAAGTAGTTCATTAATTGCTGTTTAGTTATATTTAAATAGTAATATCACACAAATTACTGCATATCTCAAATTAAACACAACATGAAACCAACACAGAACAAAAAAACAACAAATCAGTTAGCCAGATCACACTCAGGTGTGTGTATACAGTATAGTCCTGTGGGGTGTGTGTGTGTGTGTGTGTGTGTGTGTGTGTGTGTGTGTGTGTGTGCGCGCACATGTGCTTTTGCTGAGACAGTCTTTTCTCTACTGTTGCTTCCTGCCACACATGAATTTTTCATGGTTGCCACATACTAGTTTATGAGAAAATATTGTTGCCATGGGGAGTTATACAGTGTGAGTATATACAGCAATCGATCAGACAGACAGAGAAAGAAAGAGAGAGACAGAGAGAGAGAGAGGGAGGGAGAGATAGAGAGAGAGAGACAGAGAAAGAGAGAGAGAGAGAGAGAGAGAGAAAAGGAGAGAGAGAGAGTAAGCAAGACAGATAGAGAAACAAGAAAGAGATAGAGAGGCCAAAGGAGAAAGGGATAGAACAAAAGAGAAGGAGAGAAAACAGAGAAAGTGAAAAGAGCAAGAAAAGAAAGTCAGAGAGACAATAGACAGGATGCAGAGAGAAACGGCAAGGGATGGGGAGAAAGAAAGAAAGAAAGAAAGAAAGAAAGAAAGCGGAGAGAACAGAGAAAGAGAGAGAGAGAGAGAGAGAGAGAGAGAGAGAGAGAGAGAGAGAGAGAGAAAGAGAGACAAAGATAGAGAACGAGATAGTGAGACAATGAGAGTGAGAGAAAGACAAATATAGAGTGGGGGGAAGGAGCAAGAGTTAGAAAGATAGAGAGAGAGACAGAGTGAGAAGGAGGGAGAGAGGGAAAGACAGAAAGATAGAGAGAGAGATGGAGTGAGAGAGAGTGAGAGAGAAGGGAGAGACTGAGAGAGAGAGAGAGAGAGAGAGAGAGAGATGGAGTGAGAGAGAGTGAGAGAGAAGGGTGAGAGAGAGAGAGAGACTGAGAGAGAGAGTGAGAGAGAGAGAGAGAGAGAGAGAGAGAGAGAGAAGGAGAGAGGGTATGTCTGTTGCTATGGTGTTGCTGGAAGATTTGTACTGTATTCTGGATGGACTGTATTATCATCAGGATTTTGGATCAGTCTGAACACAAAGACTGCTCCTTCTGAAACCAGGAGCACCAGTTAGAGATATCTGCCCCCTTTTTGCTGCAGTCACTGCTTCTAATCTTCCAGAAAGGCTGGATGTTGGAACATTGCTATATGGATATGATTGCATTCAGTTTACATGAGTATTAGTGAGGTTAGTTACTGATGCTGGACCATTAGTTCTGGATCAAGGACTCAGTCCAAATGATGGTATATCCTCACTCCAATTCATCCTAAAGAAGTTTGCTGGAGCTCCATCATTCCCAGAAAAGTTCAACAAAGTGCCATCACTCTGGAAAACATTTCCTCTACGAAACTAAAAGAGCTCTAACTGAGCCTTGGCAGTGTGTGTTGTCCCAATCTACTATGGAACATTACACAGCAGTGAGTGCGCAAGGTCTTTGTCAGCAGAGGAGCTGGATTCGCTAATTAGAAGAGTTGCCTGCATGCATTTATACATGGTGCAAAATGTACTTGGGTAAACTGCAGTAACTGTATAAGTCTCCTAATAAGAAAAACACAGTCAGTAGGAGTAGGGATGGGTACCGAGACCCGGTACTTAATCGGCCCCGGTGCCTAATTATAAAAGACCGGGGGACAGATAAACTCTGACGTTAACGGTTCTGCTGTCAGTGCAGGAGAAATAAAAAAATAATAATAAATGCCCTATTTATTATTGTTAAATAAACATTACCGAGCATATTTTACCTGACCAGCCTTTTGTAACTTTTTATAATATTCGTTATTCGCCTGCACTGCCGTTATTTGCAATC